>JAJTUV010002691.1:0-114247 GCA_021653895.1 Mastomys natalensis | reverse complement strand
ACCGCCACCAGCACTCCTGCACCACACTCCTGCACAAGCATCCTGCACCAGCACTCCTGCCACAGCACTCTGTCACAGCACTCCTGCACCAGCACTCCTGTCACCAGCACTCTGCCACCAGCACTCCTGTCACCAGTACTCCTGCCACCAGCACTCCTGCACCAGCACTCCTGCCACCAGCACTCTGCCACCAGACTCCGTGCCACAGCACTCTGCCACCAGTACTCCCTGTCACAAGCACTCCTGCCACACTCCTGCCACCAGCACTCTGCACCAGCACTTCTGTCACTAGCATTCCTGGCACCAGCACTCGTGCACCATCAGTCCTGTCACAGTATTCCTGCCACCAGCACTCCTGTCACAGCTCTCCTGCCACAAGGACTCCTGTCACCAACCCTGATGTCACCACCACACTTGATGCACCACCTCCTTGATGTCACCACACTCCTGATGTCACCACCACTCCTGATGTCACCACACACTTGATGTCACCACCACTCCTGATATCACCACCACTCCTGATATCACCACCACTCCTGATGTCACCACCACACCTATATCACCACCACTCCTGATGTCACTACCACCCTGATGTCACCACGACTCCTGACATCACTACCACCCCTGATGTCACCACCACCCCTGATGTCACCACCACTCCAGGACCCACTACTACTCCAGGTAGTTTTTTTTCTCAATTTTATATTTGGTTTTTCTGATTAGGTCTGGATTTTTTCTATGATTTTCTTATTGATTTTTAATTAATCTGTTTTTTTTTTTTAAGTAGGTTTCATCTGGCTAATGTCTCAATTTCCTTTTTTTACATCTTTCCTTTGGGTCTTATTTTTCTGTTTTTTATAATTCTCACTCTCATGTCTCATAGTTCTTTTGTAATATCATTTTCGTTTTCCCTTGTCTTCCTAGGCCCTGTTGTTTCTGGTTTATCCTACAAACGTCTTAATGCGCCAGTATTTTTTTCTTTTCTTCATATTATACTACATCATTCCTATGTCCTGTCATACACTGTGGTGTTCCTTGCCTCTTTCTAATGTCTTCTCTTTCTACAGCCTGTGTTCCATTGTTCATTTTCATACACACACACACACACACACACACACACACACACACACACTTCAGACACACAAACACTCTCATTCACTTCCCCCCCACACACACCTCTCACTCACACACACACACTCACACACACTCTTCACTCACCCTCTCTACACACACTCACACACACACTTCCTCACCACACACACACTCTCACCACAAAACACATATGCACTCTTATACACACTCAACTGATACACATAGTTACACCTATACACTCATATACACACTGACACACATACACACTCACATACACACATAAACACACACACTGAAAACTGCACACAATAACGCGTTTCTCTTGTTTTTCTCTTTGTGTGTCTGTCTCTGTTTTTAATGCTATAATTTCTTAACTCTATATTTTTGGTGTTTTTTTCACTCTTTGGTCTCATCATTGACATCTCGGTGTGGCTGGCTTTTCAAGAAGCCTGTGGCAATCACGAGTCTCTTGGCTCCTGTCTTCCATCTCCATCTCTCTTTTATTTATGAAAAGTTTTACTTTGGCTGTGCTGTCGAACTGTATGCTAATGCCGGTGACGAGTCAGACTCCGCCCCTTTCCTCCTCTGCGCCTGCGCAGTCCTTCCTCTGGTTTTCTCCCGCACATGCTCTTCCACCTCGCGGTATACTCTTGTGTATTACATGTTATAAATTATATTTTGTTGAAGTAGCCTTTCATAATATACGGGATTCTTCGTAGTCTCCCTCAAAATTGAGAAAGAACTTTCTATGTGTACTCAATAATGTACTAAGCTAAATGCTTAAAAATATTAACTAACTGGAAAAAAAAAAAAAGACAAAAATAACAAAAAGACCGGGGTTGGGGATTTAGCTCAGTGGTAGAGCGCTTGCCTAGCAAGCACAAGGCCTGGGTTCGATCCTCAGCTCTGAAAAAAAAAAAAAAAAAAAAAGACAAAAATATTAACTAAACCTGAACATGGTGGCTGGAGCCGTCCATCCACTCAGGAGGTGGAATCAAGAAAATTGATAACTTAAGGACAACGCAGGCCACACAGTGAGCTCCAGCCTATCCCAAGTATCTACACATATATACGTATAGATATCAGAATACATAAAAATATCATTTATGAGATAGCAATTCCAACAATGAATGGCTGAATTAGGTTGGGTAGACACCTAGTCAGTAAAGTGCCACCTATGCAAAGGTCTCCACTGAACCCCGATCCCTAGAACCCACATAAGAGCTCAGCAGGCTAATGCATATCATACGCATGTGCAATGCTGGTACTGGGGCGGCAGATGCAGGAGGACCCTTGACCTCACTGGCCAGCAAGGCGAGGGGATCCGTGAGCTCCGTGCTCCGTGAGACCTGGTCTGAATATAAAGAAGTAACTAGGGTGAAGAGAAGTTAAGACAGACATCTGACATCAACCTCTGGCCTACACACACACACACACACACACACACACACACACACACTGCATGCATTAAATGAGTAAATAAGACCAAGAGAAAAGAATTTTAGCTGTTTCAAGCTGCTCTCCATCATCATGAAGAGTTTTGAGTAACTATGTCAAGCCCCACGTCTCTGGAAGTCAGGGAGTGTAAGCAGATATAACAGCACAGACTCTTCTCGGGCTCTGAAGAACTAGCTCAGTGCTAGCCAGACTCGGTGGACTCTCCACTGCTCAGCTGCCCGGTCCACTCGGTCTCTGTCTCCAACATGTCCCTTACTCACCAACTGTTTTTCTTTTCCATGCGTTTGAGTGGCTGGACTCCAAGAGGGGTCAAGTCCAGCCTTGACGGGGTCTGAAGGCATGAACAGGGCTCGTGTGTACCTTGCTTCTGTCTGTGACGTGAGGGTGAGGCTGACTGCCCTGTGAATAGAGTCTTGTCAGAATGAGTCATTGCACAGGCACACTGACTGTAACCCAGACACGGTGATCCATCCCTGGCCTCTAATCCCGGGACTCAGGAGGCTGAGGCTAGAGGGTTGCAAGTTCAAAGCTGGCCTGAACTACATAGTGAGAGACTGTCTCAGAAAATAAGAGAAGTTGAGAAAGAGGGAAGTAGGGAAAGAAAAGAAAGAAAAAAAAAGGACTGGGGGGGGGGAGGGACAAGGAAGGAGACAGGGAAGGGTAACCGGATCTGAAACATGTCAAATTGTAACATTCTGTGGAAATGTGTGTATCAGATCTCGGCTTTGTCTTTTACAGTGAATTGCATGAACGGAGGGATCTGGACAGGTGAGAGATGCGACTGCCCCAATGGCTTCACGGGGGATCGCTGTCAGAATATAGTCCCCGTGGTCAACTGCATGAATGGAGGCACGTGGGACGGGCTCAAATGTCAGTGCACCAGCCTCTTCTATGGGCCAACGTGTGAGGAAGTGCAGGAGAGCATAGAGATAGGTAAGTGACTACACGCAGTGTGGGCGGGGCTCTCCCCAGTGTGGGCGGGGCTCTCTCCCCAATACCAAGCCTAAGAAGTCCCCAGCAGACACCGGTCCTTGCCATACTTCTTTATGCCCCCCCCTTTTTAAAGATTTATTTGTGTGCGTGTATGTGCATGCGTGTGCAAGTGCCAAAAGTGCGGGCCCCCCACAGAGGCCAGAAGAAAGTGCTGGATCACCTGGAACTTGAGTTACAGGTGGTTGTGAGCTGCCTAACACAGGTGTTGGGTTGAACTCCGGTCCCCTACAAAAACAATGCACACTGTTAATCACCAGACCACTGCTCTGGTCACCCCATATCTTAAGTTTACATAGTGGTAAGGACATTAAAAATACTTTTTTAAATGAACAAACGACAACAATAAACAAACAAACGAAAACCAGAAGCGAGCAAGATGGTTCTTGCCACCAATCCTGACGGTAAGAGAGTTCAGTCTCTGAAACCCACATGGTGGAAGGAGAGAACTGGTTCCCACCAGCTGTCCTCTGATCGCCACACACATGCCACTGCATGCATGAGTGCACACAGACCCTCTACATACAAACAAGAAAATAGCAAAACTAAGCACAACACAGCTGAACACCCACGAAATCTGCCACAGACATGATCACACACACACACATACCACACATCACACACACAACACACACACAACACAAACCACACACACACACCACACACACAACCACACACACACCACACACACACACACACCCACACACACACACACACACACACACACACACACTACCACACACACACACACCACACACACACACACCACACACACACACACACACACACACCACACACACATACACAACCACACACACACCACATACACACCACACACATCACACACACACACACACACACAGCACGTACACACACCACATACACACACCACACACACACATCCACACACACACACCACAACACACCACACAACCCACACACCACACCACACACACACATACCACACACACACACACACACCACACATAGTGCACATACAAGAATAAACAGTGACTGGAGAGATGGCTCAGTGGTAAAGAGCACTTGCTGTCCCTTGCAAAGGACCCAGGTTTGGTTTCCAGCACCCACACAGCAGCTGATAGTCCTCTGTAACTCCAGTTTCAGGGGATCCGAGGATCTCTTCTGGCCTTCTCGGACACCAGGTGTATACATGGTGCATAGATATACATGCAGGCAGAACACCTATACACCTAAAATAAAATGAATAAACCTCAAAAAATATTTAAAATAAGTAAGAATCGGTCAAGAAGATATATTTTTGGAACAAAATACAAATTCATAGCCGGGCGGTGGTGGCGCACGCCTTTAATCCCAGCACTTGGGAGGCAGAGGCAGGAGGATTTCTGAGTTCGAGGCCAGCCTGGTCTACGATGGAGTTCCAGGACAGCCGGGCTACACAGAGAAAAATAAAAAAACAAAAACAAAAACAAACAAAAAAAAATTGTTAAAATACAAATTCATGAAAGCATTTTAACAGAAAACAGACTTAATGAGTACAAACCCAGGTGCAGGGGCTCAAACCTATAAACCCAGCACTTGGGAGGCTGAGACAGGGAAACCAAGAGTTCAAGACCAGCCTGGCTTACATAGTAAGACCCTGTCTCAAAGGAGGGGAATGAACACAGGTGGTCCCTAATTTACCATGATGGCGTCAGTCAGTTTACCTGGGCTGGAGGAGAGCTCGGTTGGTAAATTGCTTGCCTTACGAGTCTGAGGCCCCAAGTTCAATCCCTAGAACCTATGCAAAAGAAAAAAATAAAACAAAGAAATGAAAAGTAAAACCAGGGTGTTGCAGTGTGCATGGGAAAGTCGGGGCCCAGCAGATCCCCGGGGCTAGCTGGCCGGCCAGCATTGCCTATTGGTCAGCTCCAAACCACTGAGAGACCTGTCCCCAAAAACGACGTGGATGGTGTCCGAGGGGCACTAGCTGATGCTGTCATCTGGCCTCACACACCAGCTGCAGGTACACACACACACACATACACACACACACACACACACACACACAGAGAGAGAGAGAGAGAGGAGAGAGAGAGAGAGAGAGAGAGAGAGAGAGAATCTGTTTTTGCCATGCTGAAACAGAAGTAGCTGTTCTGCAGAAACCCTACTTCACGTTTTGAATGTGAGTCTTCCCTGGGCTGGTGCCCTGTGGAGCCATGCTGTCTCGAAATGCTGAGGTGTAGCTCACACAATCAGACACACGGACACGCACGAGCCATCAGACTGGGTGTGGGGGCATACACCTTTAACCCCAGGGTTTAGCAGAGGCAGAGGTAGAAGGATCTCTATGAGCTCTAGGCTAGCCTGGTCTACATAGTGAGGTCCAGACCAGCCAAGGATACACAGAAAGATCCTTGTCTCAAACAAAAAGAAATTGAGCAGGCTGTGCTGAACAAAAGTGTACTGTGGCTTACAGGAGCGTGTGTGTGTGTGTGTGTGTGGTGTGTGTGTGTGGTGTGTGTGGTGTGTGTGTATGTGTGTGTGTGGTGCGTGTGTGTGTGTGTGCATGTGTGTGTGGGGTGTGTGTGTGTGTGTGGTGTGTGGTGTGTGTGTCTGTGTGTGGTATGTGTGTGTGGTGTGTGTGTGTGTGTGTGTGTGTGTGTGTGGTGTGTGTGTGTGTTGTAGACATGATTTGTGCATCCTAAGTAACCATTCTACCACTCACTAAACTACATCCCCAGATTAATTAATGCCCAACTTAAGAACATTTTTTAGATATTTATTTATTCATTTATTTTATGTGTATGAGTACTGTGTCTTCAGACACACCAGAAGAGGGCATCGGATCCCATTACAGATGGTTGTGAGCCACCATGTGGTTGCTGAGAATTGAACTCAGGACCTCTGGAAGAGCAGTCAGTGCTCTTAACCGCTGAGCCATCTCTGCAGCCCAGGTTAAGAACATTTTTAATTCACGAAACATTCACTTGGCAGTGGACTTATCAGGATATAAGTCTACCATGAGTGGGGGTTGGGGGCCACTCTAGATCCAATAACGTTGCCATCCATAAGCCCTAAGGAGTATTGTCCTCCAGGGGACAGTATGTTGGAGGAGGCCCTGTGTCACTCACTCCCTGTACCCAGGGTGGGCCTTCAGGGACTGAGGATGTCACTGGTAATGGTCCATCTCAGTGGTCAATGCTCCTGTCTGTCCCACTTAGAGCAGACATTCTCTGCGGCTGTGGAATCGAGTGTGACAGTAACCAGTCAAGACTTCACTGAGGAGCTAAAGAACCAAAGCTCCAAAGAATTCAGTGACTTCAATCAGACATTCACAAAGCAGGTAATCCTGAGAGAACTACTACCCCCCCACACACAAGGGCCCTTCAGCTCTCCACCCCATCCCCACCCCCAATCCCTGGGAGGAGTCTGGCGGGATTAAGATGGCAGCTGGGTATGTTAGATGAATATTGTTCTCAGCTCCCCAGGGTCCTCAGAGCTCTAGTCAGGACAGGTGAGGGGTGGGAAGCAGGATTTGCCTGGGAAATGCAAGAGGGTAGCAGGACGGACCTGCTCTCTTGACAAGAGAACTTTCCATTTGGTCTCTGTGTCACTGACGGGTGGGGTGAGGATTGGGAGTGCTGATATCCCACAGAAAAACCCCAAGGTGGGACCTCTGGGATGACGTACTGCCTTGCCTTGCAGATGGGTTGATTTATGCTGGTATCCCCGAGTATGAAGGGGTTATCATCAAAAATCTGAGGTGAGTACCTGGAAGGAAGAGGGCCTTTTGCACAGGAGCAAGGGTCATGATTACAGAGGCCATTTCGGGGGCTGCCTGCATCACCCCACAGTGGGTTCTGTACAGGAACACCAGTGCCTGGCTGTAGCTTGAAGAACAGTAACACTTTCTGAGCTCACAGTTCTGGAAGTCTAAGATCAAGTACACTGCCTTTTGCCTGGGTCCTTGGCTGATTTTTTCCCAGTGTGCATATGCTAGCTGTCTCTTTGTCTAACCAAATGTGTGTGTGTGTGTGTGTGTGTGTGTGCGCGCATGTGTGTGTTATGTAGGTACATGTGTACATATGTGGATACATGTGGAAGCTGGATGCCCACAGTGGGAGCTTTCTCTCTTCTTCCTATAGCCAGTGACTGGATCTCTCACTTTGTCAAGGGTTCATCCATTTGGCTAGGCTTACTGGCCAAGAAGATCAAGGGACCCACCAGTCTTGCTCCCCCTGGTGCCAGGGTTACAGATGTATGCCATGACATCCAGCTTTTACCTGAACACCTGAATCCAGTTCCTCATGTTTATACCACAGAGACTTCATTAGCTAGCTGAGCTATCTCTCCAGAGCTCCCCAAGACATACATACATGTCTGTCTGTCTGTCTGTCTCTCCCCCCTTCCCCTCCCACTCCCCCTCCTCTCTCTCCTCTCTCTCTCTCTCTCTCTCTCTCTCTCTCTCTCTCTCTCTCTCTCTCTCTCTCTGTTTCTCTGTGTGTGCTTCTGTCTCTTTCTATCTCCCCTCATCCCTGTCTTCATCTCTCTGTCTTTCCTGATAAAAACCTTGCTCTGTACTCTGGGCTAGCTTGAACTCAGTACATAGCCCAGGTTAGCCTCGAGTTCTCAATCCTCTTGCCTGGAATCCTTCCCTGGATTGTAGAAGGGGCAGTTCCTGTTCAGGAAGGGATGGAAAGGATGAGTAGCAGGGATGACCATAGGAGGGTGCTCACGTGTCCCACCCTCTGTCCCCAGCAAAGGCAGCATCGTGGTGGATTATGACGTAATCCTGAAGGCCCAGTATACACCAGGATTCGAAAGCACGTTAGATAACATCATCACTGACCTGGAGGTAAAAATCAAGAATGCGACAGAACTTCAAGTACAAGATGCTGATAAGAACTGTTCAGGTAAAGTCCTCCTGCAGGGACACGCTCTCAGAGAGCAACCCACTAATCTCGCCACCTGAGAGAGACAGATGGGGTGTCATGAAAGAAGGCAGGTGGAGACTGTGGGACACTGGGATCTGTGTCCAGAGCTGGGTTTGTCATTCCTATCTCGACCCGAGAAAGCCTTGGTGGGAGGACACCAAGCAGCCTTGGATGGGGAATCCCTGCAGACCGTCAATATCAAGGGGACTGAGGCAGGTGGGGCTGCCGGATGCTGAGGCATCACATGGTTTGCTACGTGATACCATGAGGAGTGTGGGGGTTGTGGCAGAGGGGGTGCGGGCAGAAGAGGACCCACAGGATCCTGAGTGCGACCGTCTGGAGTAGGAGCCTGGCGTCCCCTCCTGTAGTTCTCTACGTCCACACCTACTAGTTAAAAGTGTTACGGCCAAACTTGGCAGAAACAACTCAAATGAGGAAGAATTTCATTGGCTACTGGTTTGTGGGATACAGTCTCCCCTGGATGAGAAGACATGGCCTCGGGCAGCCCTGTGTTGCCAAAGCCTGCTGTCTGCCATTCCTTAGGAAGTTCTGATCTTGGCTTATGCAGTGGCTGTCTTTGAACTCAGCCCTTGGGGAGGCAGAAGCAGGCGGATCTTTGTGAATTCGAGACCAACCTGGTCACATATTGAATTTCAGGACAGCCAGGGCTACAGGCACAGTGAAACTTTGTCTTAAATAAATAAATAAATAAACAAACAAACAAAACCCTCAAAGCAGAGTGCTCAGATGAAAGCGACATGGTCTGTCATCTTCCAGCCTGTCCCCTACATTGACCGGGAAGCCCCATGACCTCTCCCAAAGGTTCCACAACCTTCCCAAACAGCAGCAGCATCTGGAAACCAAGTGTCCAAACACACAAGCTTGCAGAGAACACCTCGCTGCACTGTCTCAGTCCTCCCCGCTCCCGTACACAGTGGAGGTGCCAAAGGCGCCTCTGTGATAAAGGGCTTCATGTGTCTCCTTCACAGCCTTACTGTGTTTCAACTCGACTGCCACCCGGGTGCAAAGCAGTGCCACCATCAATGTCAATCCTGAGGGTATGTGTGATATGATGGGACTTGTTCTGGGAAAGGCTGGAGAGGCAGAGAGGTGGGGCAGGGAGGAGCAGGGCAGGAGGCAGGGAGGAGCAGGGCAGGAGGCAGGGAGGAGCCTGCCAGGGAGGACCCAGGCCTGGCCTCCTGGTTCTTAGCACTTCTTCCATGTCCCCCCTCAGAGACGTGCAAGAAGGAGGCTGGAGAGGACTTTGCAAAGTTTGTCACACTGGGGCTCAAGAACAATAAGTGGTACTGCATCACGCCTTGCTCATCTGGCTACAGTACCTCCAAGAACTGCAGCTACGGCAAATGTCAGCTGCAACGAAGTGGAGCCCGGTGCCTGTGAGTACCCCCTTGGCCCATGCGGTTGCTCCTCTCTTGGAGGCCAAGGTCATGAGATTCTATCCCTACAGCGCACTGTGTACAAAAGCACACAGTCGTGAAAGAGTAAGGATGGGTGGGGCCAAGTCCAGAGTGACTCAAGTGGATCAGGAACTGTCCAACCTGGTAGAAAAAACTCCAGGACAGAGTAAGCGATGTTCCAGCTTCAGGAGGCTCCCAGGCTAGCCGAGAACACAGGGCCTCCTACTCAGAGGATGAGGACAGGTGGGTCATATGGGAAAGGTGCTTGCCACTAAGCCTGGGTTAATCCCTCGGACCCACATGGTAGAAGGAGAGAACCAACATTTGCAAGTTCTCTAACCTCCAGAACACACACACACACACAAACACACACACACACACACAGAGAGAGAGAGAGAGAGAGAGAGAGAGAGAGAGAGAGAGAGAGAGAAACACACACAAACACACAGAGAGAGAGAATCTATTTTTTTTCAGAATTATAAATTTATTTCATGTATGTGAGTACACTGTCACTGTCTTCAGACACACCAGAAGAGGGCATCGGATCCCATTACAGATGGTTGTGAGCCACCATGTGCTTGCTGGGAATTGAACTCAGAACCTCTGGAAGAGTGGTCAGTGCTCTTAACCGATGAGCCTTCTCTCCAGTTTCAATTTCATAATTTTTTTTAAATGGCCCCTGCTACAGAAATAGGTAAAGCAAGCTACATGTCTCCATGGGGACAGGAAAGCTGTGTAACCTAATCACAGACACGGGACATAGGAAAGTCAAAAAAGGCATTGCTGACTGAATGCTGAGTTAGTGCTGCCTGTCTGTGGTGCAGCGCTTGGGAGGTAGACTCCAGGAAGATCATGAGTTCGAGGTCAGTCTGAGCTACCCAGAGAGGCTCTGCCTCAAAAATATCGAGGGTTAGGAAGATGGCTCAGTTGATAAAAACGTTTGCCACGCAAACATGAGAGCCTGAGTTCAGATCCCCGACACCCACATAAAGAAAAGTCAGGCATGAGCTAGAGACATATGTCAGAAGTTAGAGGACCCTCCTGATGGCTGACAACCACCTGTAACTCCAGTTCCTAACTCCTGTTATGCCCTCTTCTGGTTGCTATGGGTACTGCATGTACATGATACATACGTGTATATGCGGACAACTTTCATACACATAAAAACTAAATTTATTTCAAAAATTAAAAGCAATTTTTAAAACATGTCGCAGCACTGGAGACACGTGATTCCCTGGGGCGGGCTGGCTAGCCTGCCTGTACTACTTTTCAAGCTCCAAACCAGTGGATTAATTATTTCTGCAGCTGTGATAAAACACCATGACCAAAAGCAACTCATGGAAGAGCATTTATTTAGCTTTATGGTTCCATAGAGGGTCTCATAATGGTGAGAAGGGCAGTAAGGAACCAGGACAGGAGCTAGCCAATCACATTTCATAACACCGGAAGCTGAGGGAGCAAACCGGAAATGGCGAGAGGCTATCAGGCTCTAGGCTCTGAACGCTGACTTTGAGAAGCACCTCTTCTAGCAAGGCTCCACACCTTATAGGTCCCATAAACTCCCTAAACATCGCCACCAAGTGGGGGTCAAACATTCAAATACTGTGGGGGACATTTTTCACTCAAACCGTTACGACTGCATAGAGACTTGTCTCAAAACACCAGGTGGACAGTGCCTGAGGAATAACACCTGAGGTTGGGCTCTGTCTACACACACACACACACACACACACACACACACACGCGCGCGCACACACACACACGCAAACCAAGGATAGCAGAAAGAGCAATTCACAGGCCTGAACTGCTATCCCAGAGTAACCTGAGTGAACGGCTTCTTGGAGCAGAGGCTCCCAAGCTGATTCAAGGTTTATCGGGGAGGAAATGGACAGAGAGAGAGCAGCTTGGGCAAGAAGAGCTTGGGGGGCGGAGGGGAGACAAGCTCTGGATCAGAAACGGGGGTGAGGGTCTTTGCAAATAGGACTGAAAATGAAACACTGGGTGAGCAGGTAGACGGGCCAGCTTGGGTGGAGATGAAGGAAACAGGGTTAGAACAACTGCCTTGTGTCCCGGACTACTGCTGGGGGCGAAGGCCTGTAACTGGGCTCCTGACAGGACCTGTCACCCGTCCATCTGCTCAGAACCCCAAGCAAACTTGCACCTCATAAGTCTCCACGAGGCCGGAGCAATGACTGACCCTTCTCTCTCCTCTCTGCCCCTTCTCTTATCTCAGCTGCCTGTCCACCGATACTCACTGGTACAGCGGGGAAAACTGCGACTGGGGCATCCAGAAAAGCCTGGTGTATGGGCTCGGAGGAGCCGGGGTGGCAGTGCTGTTAGTGATTCTTGTGGTCCTCCTTGTGGTCTCCGTCCACTTCAGAAGAGAGGCACGAAGGTAAGGCGCATGCGCACTCTTTCTTCTTTCTACGTTCTCCCCCTTCGGCAATCTCCGTCCTCGAGGTGGATGGAGGGCTTCTGGAATCAGAGGTGTAGCTCATCTTGGGCCATTGTCTCTCGTCTCTGATCATAACTGGGTTCCATGGCGCTTTCTCCCCATAGGCAAAGGTCCAGAGTGTCCGAGATGTACAAGTGGGGTGAAGAGGAAGGCAGAGCATCTCCCGGAGCCTTCCACAACGTTGGCTTTGACCACAACGAAGGTATATTGGCCATCTCTGTGGAGCTCACACTCAGAATAATAGGAAGGGTGGGAGACAGGAGACCCGGAAAAGGTCCTGGGATCATTTCCCATCTCTGAACACTTAGTGCCACATTCAAAGGCTTACCTGGAACCTGGGTCAGATACAACATGGAGACTGTACACAAACACCCTAGGAGAGGCACAGAGCCAGTTAATGGTGTAGACTTCTCTAGAGCATAAAGCTTTAGAGACATAGATGAGGGCCCAGGAATGAGCTTCCTCATCAAGAAGTGACTTACATCTCAGAAAACAGGTTATGTATTCTTAAATGCAAGCATTATAATTTCTAAAAACAGGGCTGAGGGTCTGTGTCAGTGGATAGAGTGCTGGCTGAGCATGCGTGGACTGCGTGGAGGTTGACCTCCAGTGCCACATGAATCAGATGTGGTGGTGTACCTGTGTAATCCCAGCAGACAGGGCAACCAGGAGTGTCAAAGTCAGGCTTGGCTGCATGTGAGGCCAGCCTGGGATGCAGGAGACCCTGTCTCCAAAAGCAAAAACAAAAAACAAAACAAAACCAAAAAAAAGGCTTCCTTTCCCTCCAGCGCTCTGGGGCTGGAGGAGTGGCTTCCTAAAGTGCAAGCCCAGTGTGTCTGAGACCCAGCTTCTCTGTGTAACTCACAGTGACCGCAACTGATTTACGTGGTCTGTCACATTCCCGTTGGTTTTTGTTTCATGGTTGTGGGGTGAGCCCCTTCCCCATCAGTGGGGCTCGAAGGAATGATAAGAATCTGTCTTCCTAAACACCTGTCTCCTTGTGCTCCTTCCTCCCTCAGAACGAGAAAACTACATCCCCTTGGACTCCGTGTACAGCAACTTCCAGGCTTCCCTGAACCATATAAACCCTGATAGAAAGGTAAGAATGACCCGGAAGAGCCACCCCATCCTGTATCCTGAGCCCCCATTGCTCCTTCTACCTGATAGAGTCCTCAGGCAAGCAAAGCTGCTGCCTGTTGGCCCAGGCAGTGGTCTCGGGAACATACTTCAGTGGTTTACTCAGAAGGGCAGGAGGTGAGGAGAGGAACTCAGCACTTCCCCTGGCTTCAGACTCAGTTTCTTTCTGGGCTTTAGGTATGTCCTTGATACCCTAGGGATTTAAAAGTTAATGTGGGGGCCACGGAGAGTCTAGAGAAACAGCACATGGTGAAGCATACTTGTTGCTCTTATGGGGACTGTGTTTGTTCCTGTAAGACAGCACCCACATCATGGTTCACAATGATCCAACTTCAGTTCCAGGGAACTTGACACCAGGGGATATGAACCCCATAGTCACCAGACATGCACATGGCACATTTACATACATGTAGGCAAACACTCATACACATAAAATAAATAAATCTATTTTTGAAAAATTAAAAAAAATGTTTTAAAAGCAGGTCTTACTGCGCAGCCCAAGCTGGTATCAAATTTGTGGTGCTCCTGCCCCAGCTGCTTGGGTGCTGAGGTTATGGGTATGTGTCACCAAGTCACTCTAACGTTTAAAGTATAGTTTACTGCTGGGCATGAAGCTCAGTTGGTAGAGCCTGCCTAGCATGCACAGAACCCCGATCTCCATCTTGCCCTTTCATACGCTGCGGGTACAGCCTTGCCACTCCAGTACTGGTGAGCTAGAAGCAAGAGGATCAGAAATTCATGGTCTTCTTTCACTATGATATGAGTTTAAGGCTAGCCTGGGCTATGTGAGACTCTGTCTCCAAACATTTTGTTTCAAATATGTGGAATATTTGAGGACTGAAGAAGCCTTGGGATAAAGATGAGATCAACCCACCTGGCCAGGAAGAGAGAATGCAACTTATTTGTACTAGACTCTAAAAAACAAGATTCCAGGGCAGGCAAGGCAGCTTGGTGGGTGAAGATGCTTGCCAACAGGCCTGGTGACTTAAGTTAATTCCCAGGACACTCACGGTACAAAGAGGAAACTGGTTCCCATTTGTTGTTCTCAGACCTCTATGTGTGTGTGCGCGCGCACACACACACACACACACACAACACAAGAAATCAAATGTAGATCCAACATGGTAATGCACATCTTTAATTCCAGCACTCAAGAGGCAGAGGCAGGTGGATCTCTGTGAGTTCAAGGCCAGCCTGGTCTACAGAGTGAGATCCAAGCTATCCAGGGATATAGAGTGAGACTCTGTCTCAAAAAAAAAAAAAAAAAAAAAGGAAGGAAGGAAGGAAGGAAGGATCCTTTTTAAAAGTTCCAACCGAGTGTCTATAAACTCAAGTCTTACATGCTTCCCAAACTAGATTTCTCCTGTGTTCAGCCCTTATCTATTTCCGTTTTTCTTTTCAGATCCAGATTCAGAGGCCCCAAGTCGTCATGACATCGTTGTAAACACTAACACACAAGCGGTTTTGCATGGATCCGTGGAGCTGAGGACCGAGGAGAAGCGTGTTTGGCCAAGCATGGTGGAACACAGCCTACACTGCAAATTGCCCACGGAGACTTACTGGGAAGTAGACCCTGCAGTTAGCAAGAATGGATACCAGAGAGACAATGCTGGAAGCTCAGACAGTATGGAAACTGCAGTGGCCATGTTATGATACCTCCCGGAACCCCATCCCCAGAGATGGTCTCCTACCCTGGGCCACATTCAGCACCAAGGGCAGCGCCCCACCCGCGGCCGTGATGATTGTTTTAACATTGGATTGCATGCTTCTAAGATTCCCTCCCATCTCCACGACAAGCACTGGTTTTAACACAGACCATCTGTCTTTACAAGGTCATGCTCAGTTTTAAGTTTCTTTTTGAGATTGGGTATGATTAAAGCTTTTATTTTGTTGCATTCTAGTTTTCCTTATACAAATATAATTATATGTTTATTTTTTTTAAGACTTAGTTTGTTTTTAATTATGCGTATATGTGCGTATCTGTGTGCATGTGCACATGAGTGCAATTACCTGTGGTGGCCAGAAGAGGGCATCAGAGCCTCTGGACTGGAGTAACAGGCTAGTATTGTAAGTCTTTATTCCTAGTACTGGGAAGGAAACTCAAATTCCTCTGTAAGAGCAGTCACACTCTTAATAGTATCTCCAACCCCCACTCCCATACATGCTTATAATAACTAAAAGTAACCAAAGCAAATTGGTTGCAAGTTTTACAGATTCTAGAACTTTCTCGAGTTGCCACATTATAGAGGTCTCTGAACCACATGTACTGGGCTCTCTGTCCTCCGCTTCCCTCCAGGATGTAAACGAACCCTCAACACTAGGAGAGGGAATGTCTTCACCCAAGAAAAGAACCACCCCAGCCTTCCCCAGCACCACCCGCCGATCTCTGAGGAGTGACATGAGGCAGGACCACACCTATTCACACACCTGAGGCAGGAAGAGAATTGAGTTCTCTGTGGTTTGGAGAGATGGCTCAGTGGATAAGAATACCTTTTGGGCAAGCACGAAGACTTTAGTTGAAATGCCCCAGAAGCCAAGTTAAGCAAAAGAGGAGAACTGGCAAGATAGCTCAGTGGTTAAAGGTACTTTCTGTCAAAACAGACCTGGTAGGAGAGAATCAACCCCCACACACACTGTCCTCTGATCTTCACATGTGCACCGTGACACATGCATGTGCACACACATGCATACAAATACATACACAAAATAAATAATTAAAATGTACTAAATGCTTTTAAAAGCTGTGGTTGTCCGATATGATGCCTCAAAACTTTAATCCCAGCACTCAGGAAACACAGGCAGGCAGGTCTCTTGTGAGTTCAAGTCCAGCCTGGTCTACAGAGTGAGTTCCAACCGGTCAGAGCCTGTCTTAGTTAGGGTTTCTATTGCTGCAACTAAAACACCATGACCAAAAAGCAAGTTGGGAAGGAAAGGGTTTATTCAGCTTACACTTCCAGAGCATAGTCCATCATTGGAGGAAGTCAGGACAGGAACTCGAGCAGGGCTGGAACCTGGAGGCAGAGCTGATGCAGAGGCCATGGAGGGTGCTGCTTACTGGCTTGCTTCCCCTGGCTTGCTCAGCCTGCTTTCTTATAGAACCCAGGACTCCAGCCCAGGGATGGCCCCACCCACAATGGGCTGGGTCCTCCCCCATTGATCACTAATTGAGAAAATGCCTTCCAGCTGGATCTCATGGAGGCATTTCCTCAACTGAGGCTCCTTCCTCTCTGATGACTCTAGCTTGTGTCAAGTTGACACAGAAAACCAGCCAGTACGGAGCCATATGATGTGACCCTGTCTTGGGAAAATAAACATTTAAAAAAGTAAAAAGGCTGGGCGTGGTCACCCACATTGTCTGGAGCCCCAGCTGCCGGGCTAGCTGCAGATCCAGGGCTCCGTCTGAAGGAATCAGAGCGATGGAACAAGTCACCTGACTTTCTCCTCTGGTCTCCATGTATGTGTGTGTGCATGCACATACACACTCCACGTGCACACATGAGAACACACACATGCACACACACTCCACATACACACATGAGCACACACACACTCTACATAAGCACAAGAGCACACACACCCGAATACACACTCCATATACACACAATAATAGTACATTTAAAAAACAACCCAGGTTCTGCACTTTCCCTAGGACAAAGCTCATGGCTCTTTGCAGAGCTCCTAAGAGATGGGACTCCCATATTTCCAGCTCTCTCCTCAGTGCTGTGAAGAATCATGTGACCATTTGGATCCAGTCTGACCTTCTGCCTCACAAGGACTAGATCATTCCTCAGACCCAGTACACTGCTACAAGTCTGAACATTTTCGAGCTGTTTTATTCTTACATGTAGCTGTGTGAGCTCAGAGGGGCTCACACAGGTGCCCTGCTACCACATGCCTGGTCAGAAGACAACTTGACAACTTGTGGGAGTCGGTTCTCTACAATGTGTGGAACTGAACTCAGGTCATCAGGCTTTATCTGCTGAGATATTCTCGCTGGCCTGTTAGGCATACGTTTTAAATTTGATTCTTTTTAGCTTTGTAAATGTATGAGTGGACAGGTTTGGGGGGGGGAATGCAGTCCCACGTGTGCCACGGAGAATGTGAGAACAGCCTCGGGTGTTCTCCGGCTTCCCTCCCATCTTGGTTGAGACAAGGTATCTTCCTGTTCACTGTGCCTGTGCCAGACCAGCTGAGTCACCAATGTCCAGGCTCTGACTCCCATACCAACATAGGTCTCAACCCAGGTCTTTACACTTGTACAGCAAGCATTTTACCCATTGATTGATCCCTCCCTCCAATCCTTGGGGATGATTCTATATTTATTTATTACTTATTTATTTAATTTTTATATGCATTGGTGTTTTGCCTGCTTGTGTGTCTGTATGAGGGAGTCAGATCCCTTGGAACTGGAGTTACAGACAATTGTGAGCAGCCCTATGGATACTGGGAACTAAACCCAGGTCCTCTTGAAGAACTACCAGTGCTCTTATCTGCTGACATCTCTCCCGTCCCCTTATTTATTTCTTTTTGAGACAGTGTCTCACTATGTAGCACTGGCCGACCAAGAACTTGCTGTGTAGATCCAGCTGGCCTCTGACTTATAGAGATCCAAGTGCCTCCTGAGTGCTAAATAAAGATGTGGCCTGGCAAGAAAGGGATGTTCATTTTCTATTCTTCTGCAGATTGAGTGTCCATTTTGCCCTTAGAAGGCCTCCCACTTCAAGCCACTTTAGAGCTTAATCTAAGACAGAGCCTGGACTCTGCTGCCCCCTCGTGTTCACTCTAAGCATCTGCAGGCAATGGTCAGTTTCTCAGCCATTCCCTTAGAAAATCTGCAGCCTACACTTGGTTCAGTTTTGCATTAACTCTCAAAACCCTCAGTGTGTTGAATCTAGATGTCTTCACTTTGAGAACTGCTTCTCAGGGTCCTGGCAAGATGGGTCAGTGGGTAAAGGCACGTGCTGTCAAGCCTGCCGACGTGAGTGTGATTCTTGAGACCCACAGGGTAGGAGGGAATCAATTCCTGCCAGTTGTCTTTGACCTTACTCACCAAGGCAAGAAAGCTTTGGAGCATTCATGCACATGAGCACACACACATATGCATACACACCCACAGACACGCTTGCATGCATAAATGCACATACACACATATGCACACACACATACACACATATGCACACACATACACACACATGAATGCACACATACGCATGCACACACATGCACATAAATAAAACAAGTAATTTTTTATTAAAAAAAAAAAGAATTCTCTCTCATGAGCCTGTCCATCCATGAAATGGGACCTATCCCCTCTTTTTCTTTTCATCTGAAACAGGGTCTTTTGTAGACCAGACTGGTCTTCCACTTGAGATGTAGCCAAGGATAACCTTGAACAGCTGATCTTCCTGCCTCTACCTCCTGAGTGCTAGGATTACAGGTATGCACCACCGCACCAAGAGAAGGATTTTCAGTGGGCTCCCATGATGCATGTCGTCACCTTTCCCTGCTTGCTCCCGCTCAGCCAGGCAGACACTGCCCAGGCCCCACACTCAGCAGCCATTGGCCGCCTAGGTAAATGTTCGAAGGTCACTTCTTTCGGACCCTAATGTCACACTTGTAAAAATGGAGTGACCAGGACCAATAGGATGACTCAGGGGTAAAGGCACAGGCTGCCATGCCTGACAACCCAAGTTCGACTCCTGAGACCCACACCACAGCAGCGAAGGACTACTGACTCCCGCAAGCTGATGTGTGAGCTCTACACAGGCACAAAGACGTGCACACAATAGTTAACCATCAATTAACTAACCGTGAAAAACGGAGCGACCGTTATATCATAAACGAGGGCATCCGAGGCAGAGGCCAGAGATTTGCTGAAGAGACAATCTAAGCGGCCTGGCAAGCTGAGGCAAGATGATCATAAGGACGAGAACAACCTGAGTATCATAGCGAGATCCTGTCTCCAAGATTTAAACAACGACGACAGCAAACAGACAGGCTCACACTAAAAGAGGGTGGACCTAGTCAAAAAGGCATTCTTACCAAAAGGGGATGTTTGGACACAAAGACATACATGCTGAGGGAGTCAGCTAACACAGAGAGATGGGATGAGGAAGCTGATGAGTCTACAAGCCGAGGACACCAGAGACAGCCAGCAAGATGCGGTGGGGACTGCTTATGAAGGTGGTTTGGTCTTGGTTTTGGTTTTGGTTTCCCCCCACCCCCCACCCCGAACTGAAGATTGAAACTAGAGTCTCATCCATGCTTAGTACTTTAACCATTTAGCCACGCCCCCAGCCCCCTCACTGAAGGATTCTACGCGGAGGCTCTACCACTGAGCCATGCCCTGGTCCTCTTTTTGCTTTTTGAGACAAAGTCTAAAAAAGTAGCCCAGGCTGGCCTTGAACTTTCTTCCTCTTGCCTTCAGTCTCCGAAGTAGGATCCTAGCAGGCCTGCACCATCATACCCTGCTCTGGTGAGGGATCTTGAGTCTTTTTCTTCATGCCAGCACCTGCCTTATAAGCTGACACAGGGAGGTGAGGTCATGGACACTCTAACCCCGCCCACAGCCGGCTTCCTTACCATAGGCACCTGAGCCCATGTATGCCCAGCCTGGTAACCATGGTGCCCTCACTCACTCACTCCCTCCCTGTACATTTGAGGTTTGCTCATCCACACACTCTCCCCCACCATTGTTTTTGTTGTTGTTGTTCTTGGGGTGGTGATGGGGGAAGGGCGGGGCAGTTCTTTCTACGTAGTCCCAGCTGGCACAGAACTCGCTGTGGAGCCCAGGCTGGCCTAGAGCACTTTAACTAAAAGCTCCCGCTTCATTCTCCCGAGTGCTGGGACCGCAGGCTACAGGTAAGTGCCCCTACCCCATCGCCACCACCCGTTGCTCCCAGTCCTCCAGTTGCTCTTGACCTCAGGAAACCTCTGGGGCTTGCACCTCTAATGCTAGCTAGCTAGCCTGGCTTCCCAACCCCCACCCCTCCTTGGCTCGGCTTCCCTCCCTCCCTCTGGCTCCCTCCAGGAGGCGCAAACCTAATCAGACTGATTATCGCCCAAGTTCAATTCCACTTTCTCTGGCTCCAACACAGGCTGTAAATTTCCTTCACTGTTGGGCTCCCCTGTGAGACTAGCCTCCCGTCTGGCAGCTCAACCTAGGTAGCTGCCGCCCCGCCCCCCACCTGCTGTATCATCACAGACGAATCAGACCTGCCCCACCTGGGGGTGTCATTTAAACTCCATCTACAGAGGCACATCACCTTCCTGGGTTATGCTGGACCCCCCAGGGGGTCTAAAAGCCACGCTGTTAATGGACTCAAAGACCTGACACTTTTCCCCTCGACTGTCCCCCATCTCGGCAGACTCTGGAGGTAGCCGCGGGCATTCCTCATACCTTATTTATTACACGATAAACTCTGAACCTCTGGGTTAATTTCGTACTTCTGTCCTCCCCACGCCTTATGTCTTTACAGAATGTGACCGGAAAAGAACCAGAGATGGAGGAGAAACTGGGCTTACAAAGCCCAGGTCCCCTGGGATGGAGAAAGAAGCCCTGTTAGCCATTCCTTTTGCTTTGTCTCCTTCCAGAGGAAGGAGTGGGAGGCCTGGCCCCTGCTCATGAGGAAAACAGAGAGCTCTAGAGAGAGGAGCAGTGATTCAATTAAACAGAAATGCTGGCTTAACAAGCCAGACTTGCATCTTCTGTACGCAAGGCTGGGGTGAGTGGTGGTGGTGGGGATGGAGTCAGTCAGGGAAGGAAGACCCTACTCACATGCCCAGACAGGAAAGAGAAAAGGATGAGTAAAATGCTCAACGTCCACATAAGAACCCCGGAGACTTGGGTAAGAGAGATTTGTTTGTGAACGGCTATATCCCAGAGGGCTTCCTGGAGGAAGTGGAATGGAGTTACATTCTAGACAGGAGGATTCTGGAAAGGGAAAATGATGAGATGTCTATGTAGCAGGCTTTGGGTGGAGTCCCATTTCTAGTGACCTTGAAAGAAAACATGTGGAGGGGTGTGACATTCGCTATGACAAGACAGTGGGGGTACTGGGGAGTCAGGCAGGTCCCTGAGGCTGGCAGCCACACAGCTTAGCAGAAACCGAGGTCTCCAGTCTGTGATGATCAGCATAGACTGTCAACTGGACAGAATCTAGAGTCACCTGAGAGCTGGGGCTCTAGACATGCCCATGGGTGACTACATTAATTGAAGTGGAAAGACCTGCCCATGTGGGGCAGCACCATTCCCCTGGCTGGGATGCCGGACTGTATCAGCAGAGAAAGGGAGCTGAGCATTGCTCTCTGCTTCCCAGTTGTGTGTGGGGTGTGGCCAGCTGCTTCAAGCCCTTACCACCATGGATTCCTCACCATGATGAAGGGCACCCTTGGATTGTCACCCAGAATAAACCCTTTCTTCCTTGAGTTACTTTAGTCAGGGTATTTTATCACAGCAACAGAAAAACAAAAAACGTAAGACAAAGATAATAGAGGCCAACACAGATAATAAAACAAAACCCAAGGCGATGCCATCCTGAGGAACCGGACCCAAGGGTGACCTATGGCCTCCACCCGCATGGCACACATGTGCACACACTGATCTCAGTCATTTCTTTACTTAGTCACTTAACTTTTGTATGTCGAGGTGATGTGTGTATCCATGTTCGTCTATGTGTGAGCATGTGGGCATGTGCATGCCATGGTGGGTGTGTGGAGGTCAGAGGATAACCTCCAGTGTTATACCTCACCTTCTGCCGTGTTGGAGGTGGGCTCTCTCTTTTGTTGTTCGCTGCTGCTAGTGGTCTATGAGCTTCCAGGATTCTCCTACCTCTCCCTCCCTCCTCCCTGAGGAGGTGCTGGGACTACAGATGCATGTTCTACCGTGTCCAGCTTCACCCTCGGTTCTCGAGACCCAGACTCAGGTTCTCCTGCTTGCATGGGAGTGCTTTGCTCATTGAGCTGTCTCTGATGCCAAACGCCAGCAATTTAAAGAGCAGACATTTTCTCAAACACGGATGTGACATTTGTAAGACCCCGACACTTACTGGAAACAGAAGTACATCCCAGTGAACCCCAGGGAAGGAAGGCAAATACTCCAGCCAGTGAAGGGTGTCTACAGCACGTCAGGAAACAATGGGCGATAGCTGCTTCTAAGAGTCTTTTTAAAAAGTGTGTGTGCTGTGTACTTGTGTGTGTTTGTATAGTGTATGTGTGTGTGTGGTGTATGCTTGTGAAGTATGCATGTGTATGGGGTGTGTGTGTGTGCAGTGTGTGTGGAGGGAGTGTATGTGTTATATATTTGTGTATGTAAAGTGTGTGTGTGTGGTGTATTTGTCTGTGTGTGTTGTGTGTAGTGTATGTCTATGGACTGTGTATGTGTGTTTATATGTGTACGGGGTGTGTGTGTACACGGTATGTGTGTATGTAGAATGTATGTAGATGGGGTGTATGTATTGTGTATTTGTGTATGTTTGTATAGTGTGTGTATGTGTGTCTCTATGGTGTGGTATGTATTTGTGTGTGTTTGGTATGTGGTATGTATACAGTGTGTACGTGGAGTATGTGTGTATATGTGTATGTGGTATTTGTGTGTGCGTGGTGTGTGTATGTATAGTGTGTGTATGTATAGTGTGTGTGTGTAGTGTGTGTATGTATAGTGTGTGTGTGTATATAGTGTGTGTATGTATAGTGTGTGTGTGTGTAGTGTGTGTATGTATAGTGTGTGTGTGTATAGTGTGTGTGTATAGTGTGTGTGTGTGTGTATAGTGTGTGTATGTACAGTGTGTGTATGTATAGTGTGTGTGTGTGTATAGTGTGTGTGTGTATAGTGTGTGTGTGTATCGTGTGTGTATGTATCGTGTGTGTGTGTATGTGGGAAAAATACACGCGGTGGTGTTCCTGGCCGAGCGGCAGCGACCCACGGACAGATGTCGTTGTCAGTGTCCCGGGACCATGGCGGAGACCTGCGGGCTTTCTGCGCCCGGCGGGTCCCACATACTGGAAAAAGTCTAAAGTTTCCAAAGGCTGGAAGGCCCCAGAAGACACGTGGAGTCCACGGGTTTAAAAGAAAGTCCAAGAAGTTTATTGTTCACGGTGTGGTAGTTGGATCTGGCTGTGCGCCCCCCCCCCCAAAAAAAAGCCAGGGGGAGTTAGCTTAAATATGGAGGGGGAAAGAGGAGGGGCTGGGAAAAGGAATGACTTAGTTAGCCACGCCCCCTGGCCTTTAGATAACTCATGAATATGGAAATCTCTCAAGGCTGAAGCCTGTTAGTCACACCCTCTACCTGGTTGGTGATGCAAAACCTCTCTGGGAGGGGCTACTTTGAGCCAAACTTGTCTGCAAGGTGCAGGCTAATGGGTATGTATGTAGGCTGCATGTGGGGGTCTGAAATCCGGAAGCGCAGGGAGATACGTGCGGTCCCTGACAGGCCATGTCCCTGTTGGGTCTCCGGCTATCCCAAACCCAGTGCTCTACCCGGGAGACCAAACCATCCCTTTGCGGTCCCACATGTGTACACGGCCTGTAGAGGACAGCTTTCAGGAATCTTGCTGAGTCTCACCTTCTCTGCCATGTTGTGTATGCAGGTCCAGAGGCTTCCAGGTGCCGCTCCTGGCTCTGCCCCCCACCATCATGCAGGTATACTGGGATTACAGTAGTGCCCACATCCAGCTCTTTACATGGGTTCAGGGAGGGGCTGACTCACTCCCTGTACAAGGAAAACACCTTTCCCCACTGAGTCATCTCCCCAGCTTGGGACTCTGTCTTTGATGGAGCTAGGAACCTGGAAACACTGGGTGGGAAGTTGCTGTTTGTATGTCCATCTGTGAAACCTTGATAGACTTCACCATGGATAACAAAAGCCTAACCTGACTATGACCTTTAGGAGTGGAGCCTTCCAGACATGATTAGGGCTTGATTGGTTATCAGTCTCCATGGTTTAATTCTAGTGGCCTGTAGGGAGAGAAAACAGATGGCTGTCTCCTGGCCTCTGGTGACCTGTGTCCTCTTGTGAGGACCAGACCCTCATGCCTCCAAAACCATAAACCAAAACAACCTCTTTCCCCTATAAGGTTACTCTGCCTCATGCATTTCGTTATAGTCACGCAAAGCAGACTAACTCACCATTATATAAAAGATACGACGTAATTGGATGATAAAAGCAGATGAGGTCATTCTGGGAGGAAGCATGACTTGAACAGAGATAAAAATACCGTGAACTCCGAGGTCGGGATGATGGAGCTGAGGAAATGGCTCAGCCTAGGGTGCTGTCCCAGCAGATTCCATTTCCCAGAAAACTGTCCAAGCCAAGTGTGCTTAGAGAACACTCGTACTCCCAGTACTGGGAAGGTTGAGTCAGAGCATCTGAAGCTGAGACAGGGATGCTAGCAGGGGAAACAGAGGTCAAGGAGAAGCAAGATAATACAAAGGGACGGGGGCGGGGGGGGGTGTCGCAAGAGAGGGAGGAGTGCAGAAAAAGAGTCCCTGAGTGAGTGGCATGAGGGGACACCCAGCAGAGACTTGTCAGAATCCACCGCAGAGGAAATCACTAACACCAATTCTGTGCTTTTTAAAAAAAAAAAAAAGTTTCTATTTTATAAGTGTGTGTGTGGTGTGTGTGTGTGTGTGTGTGTGTGTATGTGTGTGTAAAGTCAGAGGCTGATGTCATGTGTCCTCTTCAATGCTGTCTGTTTTACATGTTGAACCCTGAGTTCATTTTATTCGGCTAAGATACCTAGTCAGCTTGCTCTGGGGACCTCTCGTCTCTGCTTTCTTGAGTCCTGGGGTTATAGTCCGGCCATTTATGCCCATCTGGGTGTTTACATGGGTGCTGGGAATCCCAACTCTGGTCCTCATGGAAGCGCTTTCTGCACTGAGCCGTCTCTTAGACCCCCATCTACCAAAGCAAGCTTACAAAGGAATGAGCTTTGGGACAGTAAGATGGCTCAGCGGATAAAGACTCTGTCTGCCAAGCCTGAGTTCCATCCAGGAAGAGACCTCTGCAAATAGTATTCTGACCTCTAGGCATGCAAGACACACACACACACACACAATTTAAAGGTGTGGTTTTCAACCTCAGGCACAGGTCTCTTTCCACTGTGTTGGCACTCAGCCTCTTCCTCGATGCCTCCAAAGCAGTTGAGGCTGGGAGGGTTAATAGTGCTCCCACAGTGGGACAGACAGGACGGCCGGAGTGTGCAGCAGATGGTCACATGATGTCTACTGTCCAGGACCCCGCCCATGGGATGCTGTTGCCCATATTTTCATATTTCCCCTCCGTTAATCCAGTGTAGACATATAATCCACAGTGCTCACAGGCGTGCCCGAGCATGTCTCCCCAGTGTTTCTAAGTCCTGTCAGCTTAGTCATCGCAAAGCGGAGAGATGCGGCGGCTGTCCTGACGACTGAGAGGTGGGTGTGCGGTTAGGCTTTGTGTCCGAGACAGAGAGGTTAAAAGAGTTAAGTGAAATATTTCTTTTTTTCAGACAGTCTTATGTAGCCCAGGCTGGCCTCAAAGTCTCTACCTAGTGGAGGTTGGCCTTGGTCTTTTCACTAAGTGTGAAGTGCCGAGATTCTGAGTGCTGGGATCACAGGCTTGCACCCACCCACCTTCCCTGGCTTAGGTGGTCTGTGGACTAGAACTGAGGACTTCATGAGTGCTAGATTAAGTACTCTACCAGCTGTGCTCCAGCCCCAGCCCAAGATGCCTACAAACGAGGCAGAGAGTGGGGCTTCTGATGGAAGAGGCGTTCAGACACACCGCTCTTCTGGCTATGAACAGCCCATTCCTCTCTCCAACAGCAAAACATCACCAGGAAAAAGTGTGTGTGTGTGTGTGTGTTGTGTGTGTGTGTGTGTGTGTACACCCTCGCGCTCCCATGTGCATGCATGCGTGTGTGTTTTGTTAGGTTTTGTTTTTTAAACAAGGTTTAGCTCTGAACCATGGGTAGCCTGGAACTCACTATGTAATCCTAGTTGTCCTTGAATTTATAATGATCTGCCTCAACCTCCGGAGTGCTGGGATTATAAGATTAAACCGGCCTCAGGCCGCCCAGGCTGGACTTAAATTTGATATGTAGCTGAGGATAACCTTGAATTTCTGATCCTCCTGCCTCTACCTCGACAGAGCTGTGACTACAGGTGTGGACCCAATGCCAAGTTTATGTGGTGCTGGGGTAGAGAGGCAGGGTTCTCTCTGTACGTGCTAAGAAGCACGCTGCGCTCTGAGCCACACCCACAGGCCCATTGTCTTGGAAGCTTCTCAGAACCTCTGTATCCCCAAAGGAGCCTCTCACCGGAGAGTCGTTCGATCCCAAGCCAATTGGCTAAGGAGAAAAACACAACCAAGGCAGCGTTCCCATGGCAACGTTATGATTTGTTAGTTGGAAGACTGTAAATCCCAGGGGAGGCACAGAAATAAGGACCCTTTGAGGTTCAGAAAGGGAGAGGGTGGTTTTAACGGGACTGGAAAGCGGTCATTCTTTAGTGAGGGTTGGGTCAGCTTTGGAAGGTCCCTAGCGCCCTCTGGTGGGCAAGGCCAGTAACTCCATTTTTGGAGTAGATGGTTCTAGATCTATCTAGGGCAGGTAGTCCTGGAAAGAGGGCTTTGCACAGCGGAAGGATAAGTTCGCTGTTATACGGTGCTGTTTTGTTTTGTTGTTTTATTTTGCTTTTGTTTGTGTTAGGGGATCTAACCCCGGGCCTGTTTTTTTTGTTTGTTTGTTTGTTTGTTTGTTGTTTTGTTTTTTTTGTCCAGAGCCCAGGCTAGCCTCATACTCCTTTTATTAATCGACCTTCCAAGTGTCAGGATTACAGGCCCTTATCATACCAGGCCATAGCTGCACTGTCAATGAGCATCATGAGTCAATAAGCAAAGGTGCTTGCCACCATGCATGAAACCCGAGCTCAGTCCCCTGTGTAATTTTTAAATGCTTAAACGAGCATTATGAGTTTATTTTATTCTATGCTAGTTTCATTATAACTACCCCAAGAACTTAATTTTTTTTTTAAAAAAAAAGTTTTATTTGTTATTACATTTGTTTACGTATGAGAGAAGGGCGTACATGTGCCACCACACACACGTGGACATCAGAAGACAGTTTGCAGGGGTTGGTTCTCTCCTTCCACCATGTGGGTCCTGGGGATAGAACTGAGTTGCTATTATTGGCGGCAAGCCCCTTTACCTGCTTGAGCCAACTGGTGGGTCCTGCGATGGTTCTTTGTGATGATGGTGGCTGATGATGGACACACTGGTAAGTCACGTGACAGGGAAATAAAAGAGAGCAGAGATTCGGGTGTGGAAGAGAGCCACCTGAGCTCTCCGGCTGCACTCGGTCACCCGGTCATCCGGCGGAGAATGACAGCCTTGGCAGAGTTCTCATTAACTAACACCTAACTTACAGACTCAGAGGAAACCCCAGAATCAAAAGGGAAGTAAACACAGGAAGAGAAAAGCACGCGGGGGCAGCAGTCTTCGCAAACATTGAGACCTGACTTTGATCCTCGGGACCCACATGCTGGTTTGTCTTTGTGACTGGGGAAGTGGACCGGTGAATCCCTGAGATTCTCCCGCCGCCGGCCAGCCTGGGCTATGTGATGACCACTGAAAGATCCTCTCTCAGAAAACAGGATGGATGTCACCTGAGGAAGGACGACCATGGTTGACCTCTGTTGTTGATGGAGTAGCCGCAAGCACACAGAGTAAAGACGAAGCTGGCCTGTCCCAGCGGCAGGAAGTACTTACTGAAAGGAGAGCCCAGCCCAGAGAGGCAGGCAGATCTCTGTGAGCTCCAGGCCAGCCTGGTCTACATAGTGAGACCCATTATAAAAAGAAAGCATAACAACAGACGTGTTCTTTTTCCTAAAACTCCCCACCCACTCACCAAGAGCACACTCTTGATCAGAGTTTCCTCTCAGTAAGAAGCAGTTTGTTTGCACTGCAGTCTGTTCTAGGGACTTTTCTGCTTCCTTACACTTCCTTCCTGCATGCATTTTGTGTGTAAAGACACCAGTGGATGAGTCCCAGTGCCTTGCTCTCTTTTAGCCGAGGCTAGCCTCAAATCCACTGTATAGCTGAGGATGACCTTGAACTCCTGATCTTCCTGTCTCTACCTGGGGTTGCAGGTGCAGATCAGCACTCCTGGTTCAATGGTGTGTGTGTGTGTGTGTGTGTGTGTGTGTGTGTGTGTGTGTGTGTGTGTGTCTGTGTTGAGGGGGTTACAGTCATGTGGAAGTCAAAATTCAATTCCATCAGTCAATGGTTTGGTTTGGTTTATTGTTATTTTCAAAGATAGGGTTTCTCTGTGTAATAACCCTGGCTGTCCTGGAACTTGCTCTGTAGACCAGACTGGCCTCAAACTCACAGAGACCTGCTTGCCTCTGTCTATGGAGTGCCAGGATTAAAGGCATGTGCCAGCACTGCCCTGGCTCGCTGTGTGACAAAGTCTCTCACTGGCCTGGAGTGCACCAGCATGGCTCTGCTGACTGGTGAGCCCCAGGCCCCGCCTCCCAGCACTACACCTGTCAATCATGTGTCAGTCAACAGACTCGAGGCTCACTCTCACCCTTATTCAGCAAGCATTTGCCAACTGAGCTCTCTCCCCAAACCCATTTCGTTTTTAACTACAGTGAAATGTCTTTATCAAGATCAGACAGGAGATAGAGAAAGCCACTGTTTCTTTGAAAATACATCCCTTCTCCTTGAAGAACATTTTAAAAAGATTTATTTACTTATTACATATATGTGTGCTCTATCTGCATGTACACCTGCAGGCCAGAAAAGGGCATCAGATCCCATTACAGATGGTTGTGAGCCATCATGTGGTGCAGGGAATTGAACTCAGGACCTCTGGAAGAGCAGTCATCGCTCTTAACTGCTGAGCCATCTCTCCAGCCCCAAAGAACATGTTTGTTTGTTTGTTTTGAACTATGGTCTCTGTACATATCCCTGACTCTCCTGGAACTCACTATGTAGGCCAGGATGACCTGGAACTCACAGAGATCGGCCTGAGTGCTGGGATTGAAGGCGTGTGCCAACATGCCCAACTAAGAAACATTTTTCTATGAGGTTTGTCCTTACGTTCCAGCAAGTCATTTTTACTGCCTAAGAAAAACAATGATAAGTCAGGCATGGTGACACATGTCATCCTGTAATCCCAGCCCTTGACAGGTGGAGGCAGAAGGGTCTGAGTTCAAGGCCATCCTTGGCTACATGAAAATAATGAAGCCAGCCTAAGCTACATAAGACCCTGTCTTAAAAATAAATAAATATGCCGGGCGGTGGTGGCTCACGCCTTTAATCCCAGCACTTGGGAGACAGAGGCAGGCAGATTTCTGAATTCGAGGCCAGCCTGGTCTACAGAGTGAGTTCCAGGACAGCCAGGGCTACACAGAGAAACCCTGTCTCGAAAAACCAAAAAAAATAAAATAAATAAATAAATATCTACAAACAGTACTCTATGACAGATGGACAAATCTCATCTATTCCAGTGATCTCTGCCCCATGAGACAAGATATTATATAGGCTCAAACAAAATGTGTGAGTATATGTATATACATACATATATATATATATAATATACATATATATATATATATATTGTATATATATATACTATACACACACACACGAACGCACACACACACACACACACACACACCCCACATTACAAAATCTAAACAACATACTTCTAACAACCTGTATATCAAAAAATGATAGTAAGTAAATGAGAAAATATTCTTAATTTTAATGAAAATTAAAAATACAGGCCAAGGCTGAGCCTCAGCAGTAAAGAAGCTCGCTCACTGCCAAGCCCAGTGGAAGGAGAGAATCAACTTGTGCAGTTTGTCCTCCGAGCTCCACACATGTGCAGCGACACGCTCACACACACACACACACACACGAAATAAATAACCATGACTAAAACATTTCTTTCAATAGAAAAGAAAAATACAGCTAACAAAACTGACAGAAAGCCTTGGGTGGGTTTGTATCAGCTCATGGGAAGTTCTGTGAGTCTCTTCCCAAATCCATGTTTTGCAACCTCACGTTGACACCGGAATGTGTAAGTGAAGCCTAGAGCAGTCGTGCACACTTGTAGCCCCAGCACTCCAGAGGCTGGAGACAGGAAGATCAGGAGTTCGAAGCCAGCCTCTGCTATACAGTGAATTTGAGGTCAGCCTGGGTTTCAGGAGAGCCTGCCTCAGAAACAATAAACTAGTAAATGGTGATTTGGTTTTTAAATTCTGTCCTTAGAGAGCTAGAGCATGAACACTTACTAGCACAGACTGCAGGAAGAAAAAGTAAGGCTTCCAAGACAATGAAAAGAACAAAGGGGGAGCGATGAGATGGCTCAGTGGATAAAGGGGCTTGCCACCAAGCCTGACAACCTGAGTTCGATTCCCGGGACCCCTGTGTTGAAAGGAGAGAAACTCATAGTAGAAGACATGTCTGTAAGTTGTCCTCTGAGGTCCATACCTCGAATTCTTTAGTTTCTTGGGCTCTCAACTCAAGACACTAAAAGGAGGGACAAATTAAACCCAAATTAAGCCTAAAGAGTATTGCAGGGCTGTAATGCCAGATCCCTGGGAGGCTGAGGCAGGAGGCTTCTGAACTCAAGCCTGGGTAACATACTGAATTTCATGCTGGCCTGGGCTATGTAAAGACTGTTGGGAAAGGATAGGAACGAGAAAGGTAAGAGGGAATGAAGGAAGAAGAGGGGAACGGAAGTAGAGGAGGGAAGAGAGAGGGAAAGGGGAATGAGAAGGAGATAAAGAAGGAAAGGAAAGAAGAGAAAAGAAAAAGCTAGAAGCCCGGTGAAGGCTTTAGTCCCAGCACTTGGGAGGCAGAGGTGGGTGGAGCTCTGTTCCAGGCCAGCCTGGTCTACAGAGTGATCTCTGGGACAGCCAGGGCTACACAGAGAAACCCTGCCTAGAAAAAAGAAAAGGAGAGAGAGAAAGAGAGAGAGAAACAGCAAGTCTGTGTTCACTCTCTGTCTGAGCAGCTCCAGGCTGACCCATCCAAGGGGATTCTTAGGGACACCCCTTTTTATCTTTACCCTTTATCAGTAAATGAGATTGAGGGGTCATTTGGAAAGGGGTGCTGGAGTAGACAAGCTGACAAGGTAAAACTGTGGCTCATAAGGCTTGCTTGCACAAGGGATTAAGATGCAGTTTACAGTACAAAGGTCTGCTATGGCCCCTGAAAATCACAGGCAGACTGAGAGAGTGGGCTGTATTGGATCCTATTTTTTAAGCCTCAAGCCTAGTTCATTGGTATCATAACATGTTTTAGAAGTTTAGCTTGATGGTGAATGTGTGTGGGCACACAAGTTCCATGGCCTAGGTGTGGAGGTCAGAGAACAGCTTATGGGAGTCAATTCTCTCCTACCAGGTAGGATCTGGGAATTGAACTTCAGTCCTCAGGTTTGGCGGCAAGCACCTTTATTTGCTGAGCCACCTTGCTATTGTAGCTATTTAATGCTGTTGTTTAAAATATCTCAAGTTGGCAACCTTTACAGAAAAGGTACTAACTCTGCCGGAATTCTTGCTTTTCAGCTGGCAGAGGCTGTAACCAGGCGTGGAGTGAGGGACTCTTGCTGCCCCTGTTCCGAAGCCCACATCCTTTTGTGTTTGTTTGAGTCGGGGGTCTCAGGTATCTCAGGCTGGAACTCGCTATGTATTGAGGCTCACCTCAAACTCCTGATCTTCCAGCCTCTGCCGCCCAAGTGCTGGACTGCACTTAGTTTATTAGATGCTGTGGGTGGGATCCAGGGCCTCGTGCATGCCAGGCAAGCATTCTACCAGTGTGAGCCATAGCCACAGTCCACCCCAGTGTGACCTTAACCTCCCTTGGCTTTCTGTGCTGTCTGGTTTCTCCAGGCCTTCTCCTTAGAATAGTATTTTTTTTTCTAGGCCAAAAAAAAAAAAAAAAAAAAAAAATCCAAAGATGGGGGTGGTGGTAAACACCTGTAATACCAACACTCAGGAGGCTGGAGCAGAAGGAGCTGGCATTTGAAACTAGCCTAGGCTACATAACAAGATTTTGGCTAAATAAACAAATAAGAAAAAAAACCTAAAAGTACAGTTTTAATGAAAGTATTGTTTTTACACCATCAGGAAGCAGAAACTTGAGAGAGGAAAAAAAGGTAGAAAGGTCGACAAGGTGAACTATGTTAAGTCAGGCACCACCTGAATGACTTCTTGTCCTCATTTGATTGACTACCTGGTCCGTGTCACCCAGCAGTGTTACTCAGTTGTCTGCCATGGTTCACAATGTCCCCTGTGATTCTTTTTTTCAGATCGGATCCAGTAGCTCCCACAGGCCCTAAACTTGCTAAGTATCTAAGGCTAGCTAGCATGGAGCCTCCTGCCTCCAGCTCCCCAGCGCTGGTGCCCCATCACCCCAGGCTGAGGATTTCGGATCTCATTCCTCTGTCCCTGCACACCTGTTGCTCTCAGAAAGCTCTTGCCCAGGGAAAACCCCCCAAAGCTCTGAGACCTCCTCAAATACATCTCTAGATAGAACCTCCTCCAGGAAGCCTGCGCTAAGCCCTGGAAACGATATCTTATCTGGGGCTCACAGGTTCAACGGTTCGCCAAGGATCCACTAGGAGCCTCGCCCACTGGCCCAATCACCCATCTGTCATTCCTTGCCACACATAAACATCCTGACCCAATAAACATGCTCAGAGAACAGATTCTAGGGCAGTGTCTTATTTGCAACACACACTCAAGCTGACAGCTTGAGCCTGGGGCTACCAGACGCCCTGGTCTGTGCCCCCCCCACCAGACCTTCCTGCTGGAGCCCGGTCTGGCCTTACTGCCCTGGCAAAGGGGAGGGAGGGTTGCAGGGTGGGGTGGGGAAGAAGGCGGGGCTTGCGCCCCAGAGTAGCTGTCCGGGCCGGGGACGGAAGTTGCACCACTACAGAACGATTACTTTCAGTTTTGTTTCTCTTGCAGGTAGTCAACTGCCGGCAGTAGCGGGATTTCGGGGCTCCCCGTGTCCTGCTGGGAGAGTCCAAGATCAGCAGTGGTTGGGTAAGGAAAGCTGGGGGAGGCGGTGGGGGTAAGAGCAAGGACTCAGAAAGACGAGGCTGGGGGGAGGGGAGAGAGGGAAGGGGAGGGAAGTGAGAAAGCCCGGGAGAGGGAAAGGAAGGGAGGGGAGAGAGAGCAGAGGGGATCTAGAAAGCCTGAGAGGACAGCTTGGAGCCAGGCCCTGTCCCTCAACCCACCTGTGTCCGGAATCCTACGCTCCTGAGTGTAGACAACCGCACGCCCAGCCCCACTCCGAGTTTTCCCTCCCAACACTGGAGAAAAGTAAGCCTCCCTACCCCTCACCCCCACTTTGTAATCCAGGGAGCCTCGAATTTGTGGCAATCCCCCTGTCTCAGGCTCCTGAACGCTAGGATTCCACCAGCTTTCTTTATTAAGTCGCCCCCGTGCTGGGGACTTACAGTACCTTCCCTCCAGACGATTCTAGAATGCATTTGGTAGGAAGTGGTAAACTTAGAGGATTCCAGGAGTCAGGCCAGATCAACATGACCCCGAGGTCCAGGAAAAGGAAGGAGATGAACTTTTTCTCCCTGAGCCTTCATCTTGATCTGTGATTATTTTCAAAACTAGCTGGGGCAGGAAGTAGGCCCCCCACCCTCCCAGGACACCCACAGATGGACAGATAAAGACTTCAGGACCCTGTCCAACATGGTAAAGCGGGGTGCTTGCGTGAACCTAACCTATGTGTCCTTACTGGCGGCCCTTGAACCCTAGTACCCACTTATAACAGGACCCATACCAAGACGAACGTGGTGCCCGCTTGCCTGTAATGTGAGGGCTCAGAGACTGAGATAGGAGGAACTTAGACCTCCTATCTCAGACCCTAGGGGCGTGGCTGACTTGGTAGAGTGCTGCCTAGCACACAAGAAGCCCCAGGTTCCCTCTCCAGTGCTACATAAATTGGGTGTTCTGGCACACACCTGGCATCCCAGGGCTCCGGAAGTGGAGACAGGAAGTTCAGAAAGTCAAGGTCATCCTGGGCTACTTGGCCAAGTTTGAGGCTATCCTGGGCTACGTCCGGAAGGGTTTGGGCTACACCTACCTTTGGCCCATGACCTGGTATTTACTAATTAGATTACTCCATCTCTGAGGCCTGGAGGCTACCTGGTCTCATTTTTCCCACAGGCTTCCTACAGCGTTTGCAGGTTTACGTCTGGTGATGTCTGTAAGACACAAAGTGGAAGAAAGAAGCCTTCCCCTAGTCTCCAGTGCCTCCCACAAGCCAGAGCTACCAAACACCCAGGTGAGTGTGCACACCAGGAAAGAGTAGGGGAGGGGCCAAGAGGAAGTGTGTTTGTGTGTGTGTGTGTGTGTGGTGGGGAGACAGGACCAAACTAGGGGTGTGGCCTCTGACCTCTGACCTCTGCTCCTCCCCTTATAGTATGAACTCCAAAGTCTCCTCCCCAACCCTGCTGGAAGCTCTGAGCAGCGATTTCCTAGCCTGTAAAATCTGCCTGGAGCAATTACAATCACCCAAGACTCTCCCATGCCTACATACCTATTGTCAGGACTGTCTGGCCCAGCTGGACATCGGTGGCCAGGTCCGCTGCCCCGAGTGTCGGGAGATTGTGCCTGTACCCCCCGAAGGTGTGGCCGCCTTTAAGACCAACTTCTTTGTCAATGGGCTCTTGGATCTTGTCAAGGCCAGAGCTCCCGGAGACATCCATTCGGGGAAGCCAACCTGCGCTCTGTGCCCTCTGGTGGGAGGCAAGAGCTCCGGGGGACCCGCCACAGCCAGGTGCCTGGACTGTGCCGATGACTTATGCCAGGCCTGTGCCGATGGGCACCGCTGCTCCCGCCAGACCCATAAACACCGTGTCGTTGACTTGGTGGGTTATAGAGCCGGGTGGTATGATGAAGAGGCTCGCGAGCGCCAGGCATCCCAGTGTCCCCAGCACCCAGGGGAAGCCCTCTGCTTCCTCTGTCAGCCTTGCTCTCAGTTGCTCTGCAAGGATTGCCGCCTGGGTCCCCATATTGATCACCCCTGCTTGCCCCTGGCGGAAGCCGTGCGTTCCAGGAAGCCAGGCCTTGAGGAGTTATTGGCAGGTGTGGACAGCAATCTGGTGGAGCTAGAGGCCACTCGGGTTGCGGAAAAGGAAGCCCTGCCTTGCTTCGGGAGCAGGCAGCCAGTGTAGGGACGCAGGTGGAGGAGGCCGCTGAACGAATCCTCAAGTCCTGCTGGCCCAGAAGCAGGAAGTGTTGGGACAACTCCGGGCCCTCGTGGAGGCTGCCGAGGAGGCTACCAGGGAGAGGCTGACCAAGATAGAGGGCCAGGAGCAGGTGGCCAAGGCGGCTGCTGCCTTTGCCCGTCGAGTGCTAAGCCTGGGTCTAGAGGCCGAGATCCTTTCGCTGGAGGGAGCAATCACACAGCGCCTGCGCCAGCTTCAAGACTCTCCCTGGACGTCTGGGCCCACCCGCTGTGTGCTGCCCCATCTGGAGCTCCATCCTGGGCTCGAGGACAAGAACTGCCACCTGCTCCGACTCTCCTTTGAGGAGCCAAAACAGTCCCAGAAGGACAATGGGAAGAGTGGTGCCGGTACCCAAGGAGGAGACGAAGCTCAAGGCCAAGGGGAAGATAGAACCAAATCGGGAAGCAGGGTGGAGCCCAGCCCCTGACTCCCAAAGAGAGCAAAGCCCAGAACCCCCAAGAAGATGATGAGGTCGTCGTTGAAAGGGGTAACAGGCCTAACAAGAAGAAAAAGTGCAAAGGCAGGGGCAAGTCCTTGTCTCGGGAGCCCAGCCCCATCCTGAGGCCAAACCTAGAAGGTTCAGGCCTCCTCCCTCGACCTGTTTTTTCCTGGAGTTTCCCCACAAGGATGCCGGGGGACAAGCGCTCCCCACGGATCACCGGGCTCTGTCCCTACGGCCCCCAGGAGATCTTGGTGGCAGATGAACAGAATAGGGTGTTGAAACGATTCTCCCTCAATGGGGACTACAAGGGCACAGTGCCGGTCCCCGAGGGCTGTTCCCCGTGCAGCGTGGCTGCCCTGCAGAACGCAGTGGCTTTCTCCGCCAATGCAAGGCTCTATCTTGTCAGTCCTGAGGGGGAAGTTCAATGGCGCAGGTCCCTGAGCCTCACGCAATCCAGCCATGCTGTGGCCGCAATGCCATGTGGAGATCGGGTGGCCGTCAGTGTGGCAGGCCACGTGGAGGTATATAAGAGAGAAGGCAACCTGGCTACCCGGTTTATCCCTGGAGGCAAGGCTAGCCGGGGCCAGCGGGCACTGGTGTTCCTGACCACCAGCCCCAGGGCAATTTTGTAGGGTCAGATTGGCAGCAGAATAGCGTGGTTTTCTGTGATGGCCTGGGTCAGGTGATCTGGGAATACAAGGGTCCTGGGTTACATGGCTGCCAGCCAGGTTCTGTGTCTGTGGATAAGAAGGGCTTCATATTTCTGACCCTTCGAGAGGTGAACAAGGTGGTGATCCTAGATCCCAAGGGCTCACTTCTTGGTGACTTCCTAACAGCATACCACGGCCTGGAAAAGCCTCGGGTAACCACCATGGTAGATGGCAAATACTTGGTGGTGTCACTTAGTAATGGGACCATCCATGTCTTTAGGGTCAGGTTTCCTGACAGTTAAAGGGGCTTTTGGCCGGGATGGGGGGCCAGGTGGGAAGGGAGGGAGGGAGGGAGGGAAGGCATAATAGAAGCAGAGCCACCTGTAGGATGAGGTGGCCAAGAGCATTTTCCAACCAGCAAAATGCTTGCTCCTTTTGTGATGTACAGGGATAGAAGATACTAAGCGGTGTTGGACGAGACCACAAGCAGGTGCCAGCAGTCAACCAAACCGCTTGCTTTTGATGATTCCTGCAGCTGTGGCTGCTGCTGTAGTTTAGATGTCTTGAGATTTAGAAGCCTGATTCTTGATTTGTATTCTTCAAAACCATTCCTGGGATGGGGTCATGACTACTCTGTAGAGCACTTGGCTAAAACTCACCAAGGAGAGGCTCAATAGTAGAGTGCTGCCTAGGTTGTACCAGTGAGGAGTCGGGGCATGGCTTGCTGTAGAGTGCTTGTCTAGAATCCACCAATGAGGGCTGGGTGCGTGGCTCAGTGGTAGAGCCCCTGCCTAGAATCCCCTAGGGAGGGGCTGGGGGGCGTGGCTCAGTGGTAGAACCCCTGCCTAGAATCCCCTAGGGAGGGGCTGGGGGCGTGGCTCAGTGGTAGAGCCCCTGCCTAGAATCCCCTAGGGAGGGGCTGGGGGCGTGGCTCAGTGGTAGAACCCCTGCCTAGAATCCCCTAGGGAGGGGCTTGGGGCGTGGCTCAGTGGTAGAACCCCTGCCTAGAATCCCCTAGGGAGGGGCTGGGGGCGTGGCTCAGTGGTAGAGCACCTGCCTAGAATCCCTCAGGGAGGGGCTGGGGGCGTGGCTTGGTCTTAGAAGACTTGTCTAGTCTGCAGGAAGTCCTGAGGTCAATTCCCAGGCATATCTTCCTTCCAAAAACAAAAACAAAAAAACCTTGGAGCAGGTGAAAGAGAGTCCTAGGGAGATGACAGAAATCATCCTCCAAGCAAAGGAAAACCCAGTACATGTCAAGATAGGTTAGGCATGCTGGAAAGAGGGTGAGAACTGGCCATTCTCACAGGTGAACATGGGGTCAGAAGAGGCCAGAGATCTCAGAACAGCAGTGACACTGACATGTTCTGCCAACCCATCAGGGAATAGAAACTCCCTCAGTGAAGTAGGAGGTGGGTTTCAAGAGGTCAGGGGTCAGGAGGTGCAGGCACAAGCAGAGGTCATAGGTGTGAGATTAAATCCAAATGCAACACACACACACACACACACACACACACACACACACCTGTTATCCCAGCACTTGGGAAGTTGAGGCAGGAGGATCATACGTTTGAGCCTAGCCTGGGCTACATGCAGAGACTCTAAAATATCTGGTCTCTCGCAACTCTCAAGCACCAGTCTGTCCTACAGAAGCTCCATCTCTGGCTGCATGTTCTAGTGGATCAGCAAAGATGCCCACTGTAAGAGGGAGCCTAACTCCCAGATGGTAGCCGGGCTGTGTTGGCATCAACACTCGTGGGTCCTGTCCAGAGAGGAGGGGTACTTCGGCAGAGGCTATGATTCTGTGACCGTCCGTCCTTGAGTGCTTCACCAAGTACATGGACCACACCGTCACTGCTCACCAGCCAGACATCTCCAAGTTCTCAGAAGGCATTGAAGCCCTCAGAAACCATGACGATAAGATCTGTCCGGTGCTGAATAAGACTTGCCGGCCGCAGACACAGCAGCTGATGGGGGAGGGGCGCTTATGGTTGCTGGTGAAACCCATCGACACCCCCAGGGGGTCAAAGTCTACATCAACTGGTTCTAGTCGGACGACCAGAAGTTCTTGGAGACAGAAGAAGAGCAGAACCCTTTCAAAGATACCAGTCTGCCCTGAAATGCACCCCTCAGGAAGCTCAGTGACCTGAGGCATAGCCAGGCTGGCCGGGGTCCCCTCACAGTGTCTGTAGGAGACAAGGCAAGAAGAGTTGGTGAACAGTATATGACGGAGTATGGCAGGCACAGATCCTTCCTGGTGACTTCCTGGGCCTGCGGGAAATACAGGGACTCTTATAGACCTAGGATATCTGCATAGTCTCAGGCCTTGAAGTCCGAGACGCTGGACATTGTGAACAATGACATCACCTGGCTGTTGTAAGGGTGGGTCGAAAGACTCCCTGACACCCTAGCACGCTGCGAAGGCTGGAGATCTCGACGACACTGTTTGGGCGTGACTGCGGTGAGGGCGTGGACGATGTTGAGTGGGTGCTTGACAAGGACAAGCCCACAAGATCCTAACACAGCCAGCCCCTCCCCCACCATCAACGGCAAGATCACAGGTGCGGACACCAAGAAAGATGGCGAATTCCAGCTTGCCTACCACGCCGCTGGCCGGTGAGCACTTCATTCAGGTAAAGCTGGAGGACTGCGAGCCACCCACTGACCTGCCCCAACACCTCACCCCACCTTCTAAGCAGAGGCACACGTGATCCCCCAAACCCGAGCCGCTGGCTCTTCCCTCCCACCATCTCTGCACCTGCCCAGGTGGGCGGGGCCTGGGAGGCGGAGATTAGGGAGGTCCAGTGTCTGCATTATTCCAAGGTCCATAAAGATTAGTCATGTTTCCTTAGCTCTAGAATAAGAGAAACACCATTATGGCCCAGCAGGGAGGCAGAAGTGATGCTTGGATGCAGCGTGGTGGAATTTAATACGCAAAAAGTGGGTATCTGTAATATATAATCTTAGAGGCAAAACACAAAACCACTAAACGGACAGTTTAGCCAATATGAAGTTAAATAGAATTTAACTTTTAAATAGGATGTGACATTTAAGCAGGATATGAAATCTCTATAATACTTTTCTTATTCTTTTTATATGTTTCTAGGATCTTGTTTATTTACGCTTTTTTTTTTTTTTTTTTTTTTTTATTAGCTGTCTTGGCAAAACCTCTTTTCGAAATGTAGCCTTTATGTGATTTCTGTGACGGGAGGCGTCGGGTGGGCGCTGACGCCAAAAGGCCAGCATGGGATTGGAGTGTCAAGCAGAATTTGGGAAGTCAGCAATGGGGGACCTAAGATAGGAGGAGGCATAAAACTCTGGAGATAGGGTTGGAGGTGAAGCCGCAGTCACCTCGGTGCCTTTAATCTGTGGTGGCGTCTTTGGATGGAAGACGTTATAGGTGACTGTGGAGCGCGCGTTTAGCCAGGGGGCTGTGGAGAATGAGACTGAAGAGACACTTAAGGTAGCGATCTGATAACAGTGTGAGGGGAACCAGGGCCTTTGGGACGAAGTCCAGATGGAAGTTTAGGGATAGAGAAGAGAAGTCTAGACAAAATGTTGCATTTGTAGTGCAGAGAATCACCAATGTCCAGATAGTCAACTTCAATTACATATAAATTTTAAGGCTAGATATAGAGGTGCAAGCCTGGTGTAATCCCCAGGACTCAGGAGGCAGGAGCAGAATTGTGAGTTCAAGGCCAGCCTAGGCTCCATAGTGAGACCCTCCAAAACAAAAAGCAAGTCTCAGTTGGTAGAGTGATTGCCTAGCATACCCAATCCCTCCCTGGGTTTGATCCCTGGCACTGAATAAGCAGGTATAGCACATGCCGCAGTCCTGGCAATCAGGTGGAGGTGGGAGACTCAGAAGTCATGGTATCCTTGGCTACATGGCAAATTCAAAACCAGCCTAGGCTACACAAGACCTTGGCTCTAAAAAGGTGCTCTTAAAAAAAAAAAAAAAGCAAACGAAAAAATCCAAAATAAGTAAGTAAATATAAATACATACATATATATATATATATATATAATATATATATATATATATATATATATATAGCAAAGCATAGGGGGAGACATGCGGCCACCAAGATCACAAACCAGAGAATTTTGATGTAATAAGGAAAAGCTGAAATACTAGCATACCGGTTAAAAAAAAGACGCCTATCTGGACAAAAAGCAAAATAGTTTATGCACCCAGGGGAGTATCTACGAGCAAGGACTTATAAAATGAAAAAGAATTCACCAAATAAAACTGCTGGCATATGCCAAAGATAAAAGTTATAAATGTGTTCTGAAGAAACATGTAGATTCCTGGAACTTAAATAATGCCTCCCATAGAGTCTTTTGGCAATATTTGCCACAGGAGGTTTTTTCTGGAATGGTTGTAAAACTATGTTAATCTCAGGCTGCCTAGAATCCAACAGGGGCTGAGGGTTAGAGGGCCTGCCTAGAATTCCCCAGTGAGTGGCTCGGTGGTAGAGCACTTACTTGATATTTGTTTCATCTCTAGCACGGGGGGGGGGGGAGATGTTATCCCCTTTGGGGAATACATTCTGGGAAAAATAATTCAGCAGCAAAAAAATATTTGCAGAGAGGCCTTTACAGCTGCTTCGTTAACTGGAAACCACTCCGAGGTGAGGCAATGGCTGAATAGATTGTGGTCTGTTAGAAGAATGAACTTCTGTGGATCACAAATATGAAAAGTATTTGGAAGAAATAGTATGTGATGTAGTCATAAGGGGAGGGAAAAGAGAGCACGCGGCTGGGGAGATAGCTCAGTGGGTAAGAACGCTTGCTATCCATTCAAGGGCCTGAGTTCAAATCCTTAGCACCCATATAAAAAGCCAGTGTGGCCACGTGTACCAGAGCTATAAGGGTGGGGGCCAGAGTCTGAGACCTGTTTACTACCAAGCTTGCAAGCTCAGCGAGAGACCCTGTCTCCAAAAGGAGAGTAACAGCAAGGACTCTTGGCGTCCTCCAGACCTTGTGCACGCATGCGTGCACGGCAGAGAGGGCTTGGTTGACTGGGAGGAGTCTGATTGCGTAATGTCAGCGGCCGGTGGGTGGGACTGTGTCCAAGTAGCTGCCAGGAAGACAATGGATTCCCAATCTGTAAATAGTCCGTGATTTATTTCGGAGGTTACATCTTTTTGAGTTATTTTGGGCTGGTACTCACATCTGTACATTTCTATTTCCGTTAGTATTATATGCTTGAATACTTCAAGAAAAATATACTTCTATAAATAATATTTAAGAATAACTAACTAGCCGGCCAGATGTGGTAGTGCACACTGGTAACTCTAGCACATAGGGTGAGGCGGAGGATTGCTAGTTTGAGACCGGGTGGTCTCCACAGGTGATGGGGTGGCTATGAAGTTCCCAGCATTCTCGAAGTCTTGAGTCTCCTGACCAATCCAGACCAAGCTAGTAAGGAATAAAGAGCCAAATGGGATCAAGCAATTGTATAAAGAGCCAGTGTGTGTGTGTGTTGTTCTCAGTCGACACATGTAGGTGCTCATTAAACGTCTGTGAAGTGACTTAATGTATAGAGAGAGGATCAGACAGCGCTCTGACACCAACTCAGTTTCCACAAAACCTTAAGCCAGACAAACTGCAGAAATCTTTGGCTTGTGGGAAGTCTCCAGCAGGGGGCACTGTTGTGCCTCTCAAGATAGACTTCAAAAGCAGAGAGAGAGGATTGGGGTGCTGCTTCTTTTAGGGAAGGGAAGAGTAAGGGACAAGACTATAGCTTCTTTTAGGAGTGGGGGAAGTAAGGGACAAGACTGTAGGGGCTCCTGTGCCGTTTCTTTTTTTGTGTAGCGGCAAAGATGCAGAGGTTCGCAGGAACCTGTAGTGTGTGTGTGTGTGTGTGTGTGTGTGTGTGTGTGTGTGTGGTATTCAGTGAGAGATCTTCGGAAATAAAGCAGGGCCTAGTCCCAGCAAGTTGGGAAACTGAGGCACAACGATAGCAGATTCAAGTCCTCCCTTGACAACTTAGGGAGAGCTGTGTTTTATAGAACAAAAAGAGGGCTTGGGTTGGTTAGGCACTGAGAGCTCGCCTAGAATCCCCCAGTGAGGGGCTGGAGTGTGACTCAGTGGTAGGGGTTTTGTCTCAAGTGCCACCAGAAAGAGGGAGGAGTCTCCTGGTTCTGAGAGAATCCCACAAATGCTTAAAGACAGGACCAAGCGCTTCTCAGGGGCCTTGGAAGAGGAAGGGAGATGCTAAACTTAATTTGTTTATGCTCAATATTTGTATTAATTTCCAGAAGTTACACAAACAAGCCACTCGGCAAAACATACAAGTGACCAGAGAAGCACAAAGGGACCAATGGTCCCGTGGCTAAGAGCCAGGGCCATTCTCAAAGCCAGCTGGGAATCAGCTGCTCGGATGGAGGACCAATTACCCTTGACATTTCGGGAAAGTTTTTTTTTTTTTTCTTTCTTTTTTCTTAAAAAGCATGTCAAGAGTGGCCATGTTTATCTTTGGATAGTTTATTGAAAATAGGATTTGGGGGCGTGGGGCAAGATCCTGCTCGTTCACTGGTGAATCTATTATTCAGTAGTATCATTTCCTTAATCCCTATGGGCACAATTCTGAAGATACAAATGGCCAAGGGAAGTTTTTTTAAATGTGTTTAAGGAACTGGGTAACGTTGGAGATCTGAGCTAGAGTTTGATTGACGGGTGCCAGGGCCAAGATGCCTGGCCTTCTCTATTTGGCAGGAAGTTGAAGGTGGAAGCAGTCCTTAAGTGGGAATGGAGAGAGGAGGTGCAGACCTGAGATGGAGGGAGAAAGCTGCCTTACCCTAGCTGGTGGCAAAGCTGCCGGAGTGCACCGGGGAGTGGGCGTGCCGGAAGGTACCAATCTGCCCATTCAATTGACTCGTGGACTTAGCATATCAAAATGAACCATGGGGGGCCGGGGGGGGATGTTAGATCTTCAGGGACTTCCAGACACCTGGGATTGGTGGAGCAGAGACGTCAGTGACGTCAATATTCCTCTCCTCCAGTGCCGAGTGATATCTTGGTGACAGTAGAAGAGGGTGGGCGTACACAGGGAAGAAGACTAGAAGAAGGCCGAACTTTGGGAAGACAGCACAAGGTGTCTTCAGAGGACGTTGTAGCTAGTTATCTTAAGGACCAGGAGAGAAAGGGTTGAGGAGAGAGCCTGAGGGTCAGCCCCGCCCACTTCTCCGTTGCCTGGGACCAAGTGCCTATGCTGTGAAGCCTTATAGTTGCATAATGTTGTACCTCCTGTTTCTAATAAAGTTCTCTGGAACCATTTCTGCATCAATTACTTTTGTGCACCTAGTCTTGCTTGGTTTCTGTGCCCAGTGAGAAAGATGACCACGACCCAAAGCAGTCTGGGAAAGAAAGGGTTTATTTCAGTTTGCAGCTTACTGCTTGCTCCCGGTGGCTTGCTCAGTTTGCTTGCTTTTTATTTATTTATTTATATTTATTACTTTTTTTTTTAAATGTGTGTCGTTATTTGTCCTACATGTATGTCTGCACCGCACATGTGTACAGTCCCCCAGAGGCCAGAAGTCAGATGTCCATGGTTGTGAGCTGCCTTGTGAGTGGTAGGAATTGAAACCAGCTTTTTTGGAAAAGCAGCCAGTGTTCTTAACCACTGAGTCATCTCTCCAGGCCCCTGGATTGCTCTTCTATGCAACACAACATAAGCAACACAATGCAGGCCCACCTGTGTATCACCCTTAGTGGCTGGGCCTGCTACATCAACTGTCAATCCAGAAAATCTCCCACAGGCTTCCCTCCTGGCCGATCTGATGGTGGCCGTTCTTCACTGACATTTCTCTTCCTAGATGACTCTAGTTTGTGTCAAGTTGACAGAAAAGCTAGCCAGCACAGTGGCTATGACTGAAAGTACCTCACAGGGGCTGGGAAACGGCTCAGAGAGAAAGCATTTGCCAAATGAAGCATGAGGGACTGAATTCAGACCCCTGGCATCCACAAAACACCCGGCAATCCAGGGGCCTGGAGAGATGACTCAGTGGTTAAGAACACTGGCTGCTTTTCCAGAAAAAGCTGATTTCAATTCCTACCACTCACAAGGCAGCTCACAACCATGGACATCTGACTTCTGGCCTCTGAGGTGTTTTGTGATGCATGCCTGTGGTCCCCAGTGCTGGGGTGGCAGAGATGGGCAGATCCCTGCAGTTCATTGGCTAGCTAGCCGAGCTGAATCAGCGAGCGAGTTAAATGAGAGACCCTCTTTCAGCTAGATGTGTAGTGACAAGATAGCTCAGCAGGTAAGGGCGTTTGTCACCAAGCCAAATGACCTGAGTTTGATCCCTGGAATCCATCTGGGTAGAAAGATAGGATGACTCCTGCAAGCTGCCTCCGACTTTCACATGCCCACCATGGCATGTGTGCTCCTGCCCTGAGTATAAAACCAAAATAACATGAAATAAAGTTGTGTGTGTGTGTGTGTGTGTGTGTGAGAGAGAGAGAGAGAGAGAGAGAGGAGAGAGAGAGAGAGAGAGAGAGAGAGAGGGAGATTTATGAAGACACCCAACACTGACCTCTGGCTTACATGTGTATATGTACCCCACATATAAACATAGTTACACAGACACACACATACACAGTAACCCTGCAGAAACAAGGGTGGAGGGACACATCTCGGCTCACAGTTTCAGAGGGTCTCAGTCCGCCATGGCATTAGGAGTGTGTGACAAAGACTCCTTATATCACAGAGAACCAAGAAGTAGTGTAAACTGAGGCCAGGGGCAGGTGTAACTTTCCAAAGCTCACCCTTGGTGACATACTTCACCATGAGGTCCCACCTCCTAAAGACTCCAGGCCCCCACCACAGCCTTCAGAAGACTACTGCAAGCCAAGGACATGAGCTTGGAGATGGCGAGATGGCTCAGCAGCTGAAAGCATGTACTGTTCTTGCAGAGGACCTTAGTCCAGTTTCCAGCATCTACCTTCTTGTGAGCCTCCCTCAACTCAAGCTCCAGGGGATCTGACCCCCCTTTTTGGCTTCTGTGGGTACTGCATGCAAGTGTACATACCCAAACACATACACACATATACACATAGCTGAAAATAACCAGAATCTCAAAACATGAGCCTGGGGTGGGGGGCATTTCAGGTTCAAACCGAGGCAGATGAGCTCCCGGCACTGGAGAATATTCAACACCAGACCTAAGAAGCAGAAAGAGTCAGATTGCTGTGGCCGCCTGATGGTCACTCCCAGGATGGCCACACAGATTCCTTGGAGACATTGTAGGAGGCAGAGTAACCAACACAGTGACTACCTGTGATCCAGCCTCCTCTTAGCTCTGCTTCTTTGACCGGACCAATGGAGCCCTCCATAGTAATGTGCTGCTTCTGATCTGAGCCTTCCTGAAAGCCAGCCACTGAGCCGGCAAGATGGCACAGCGGGAAGGTGTGTGCTGCCATGCCAGACACCCACGGGTGGAAGGGGACAAATGACTCCCTCGGGTTGTCCTCTGACCTCCACACATATGCAGCGGCATACACACACGTGCACACACAACCAGAAATGGTTTTGTTTATTTGTTATTAAGAGAGACATGGTGACATGCCCTTACAATCCTAGCTCTGGAGATGTGGCATCTCTGGAGTTTGCTGGCTAGTCAGCCTGGCCTACTTGTGAGTCCTAGGCCAATGAGAGACCCAGTCTCAAAACTACGAGGTAAATTAGCCCAAGGCCCGACAGCCATGGCTGTCCTCTGGTTTCCGCTACCTCACGCTGGCTCACACGTGCTCAGAAACACCCACACACAAAACAGGAAGACAGAAGGAACAAAGGGGGATGGAAGCCTTGAAGAAGGCTGACACGAGATATACTTAAGATAATTCTGAGACAGTCCCCACTCTGGGCTCCCCACCCCCACCCTCCACTACTTTGTTCTTCCAGCCAGGACCCCCAACAAGGAGAAAGAATGACAGTCTAGGAGGGAATGCTCTAAATGGCCTGGCTCGGGGCAGCCTCTCTGCTGCAGTGACAAGCCTACAGAAGAATTCTGCAATTCATTCTCCGATGACTAAGCCTGGACCTGGGTGCTTGGGCGAACCCTGGGGAACGTGACTCAGCAGCAAGCTGAGGGGGCCTGGCGGCGACAGGAGACTGCTTCAGTCCATGTGAGCCAAGATTACAAAGAGGACAACTCGTTCCCAGCTCCAAACCCCAAGGCAGAACGCCTGCCTCTGTGGTCAGACCCACGAGGGGCTCGTGCTCCAAGCCATGTGGCTGTGAGCCTCTTCCCTCCAAACCCACTTATCCTCCTGTGCACTGGGGAAGCCATGGCTACACCAATGTCGTGGGTTACCCCTACTCCCCACAGCTTTTGTTGAAAAGCCTTGTTGCAGGGAGAGTCTGGGTCCCAGAGAGAGCAAGAGAGACATAGAGAGAAACAGGTGGGCGTGGAGGGACTCATCCTGGGCTGGGGACATACTAGACATGAGGAGCTGGAGACAGGAGCTCTGAAGCTTCACTTTTCTAACAGGCCAACTCTGAAAACATCTTTGCATATTCAGAAATAATAGTGTCTTATTTTTCTTCTCCAGACCGCAGAATGGTTCAGTGAGCTATCTGGAGGGAGGCGTGGTGAGCCAGGCCTGTAATCCCAGCACCTAGGAGGTAGAGACAAGGGGATGTGGGGTTCAAGAGGCAGCCTGAGCTACATAGCAAGACTCTGTATCAAACGAAGGACACACGTGAATGGAGAAGGAGAAGGGAAGGGAAAGAGAGGAGGGAAATAGCATTCTGGGAGGCGGGGCATGGCCATGGCATGGTCATGCAAAGAGAAAGTCACACAAGCCATCTCCCTCTACCCTTGGCCCTTGCTCGATTTCCCAAGCCCGTTAGCATGGGCAGGCTCATACACATAACAGGATAAGACCTCTGACTCAGGGGAGTGCATCATGGGTAGGTACTCTCTAACCATCTACAGGCTGAGAAAACACATTGTGAGTTTGTGCCAAACCTAGTTCCTTCCATCCAGCTTAAACCGGACCTTCGGGGTAACTGGCAACTTTGTAGTTGGGGTGAGGCCCTGTGGCCAAACACAGGGATCCCTTTTCCTTATGAGGAGAGCGTGAGGAAGACTGTGGTGGCTTGAGTCTGGGAAGAAAAGATGCCAGGTTCGTCTAAGAGAGCTTTCTCTTGCAGGATTTACTTAGTTTTGAGGTGGTTTCAGATAGCCCAGGCTGGCTTCAAACTCACTCTGTAGCTGAGGATGACTTTGAACTTCTGATGCTCTTGTGTCTGCCTCCCAGTTGCAGGAATGATGAGAGTGTGCCACCACAGACAGTTTATGTGGTACCAGGGATCATAGCCAGGGCTTTGTGCAGGCCAGGCAGGCAAGAACCAATGGAGACACATCCCTGGTTCTGCCCTGGTTTTTGGTTTGTTGTTGCTTTGTTTGTGTTTTCTTTTCTTTTCCTTCTTTCTCTTTTTTCTTTTTATTTTCTTCTTCTTTTTCTTTCTTTCTTTTTTTTTTTTTGGTTGTTGTTTCTTGAGGCAGGGTCCCTGGCTTCAATGTTGTGACAATCCTCCTGCCTCAGCATCCCAAGCACTGGGATTGTATGCACCACAGCTGGCTCCTTTTGGCTTTGTGGAATAGAACCTTGTTACGTGAAACCTGAGCTGGATTCAAATTCAAGATCCTCCAGCCTCCGATTCCTGCATGCTGGGGTTGTGGACATGTGCCCCACACAGGCTAGGAGCTTTCTTCACTTGTGGATAGATGGTAATTCCTTAGGATAATACCTAGAAGACTGAGGAGATGGCACAGTAGGCAAGAGAACTCGGGTACAGGCGTCAGGACCTGAGTTTGATTCCCTAGCACCCACCTAAAAACCAGGCATGCACACAAGCCTGTGACCCCAGTGCCAGGATTAGGGGGCGGAGACAGGAGGATCACTGGGCTTCCCTGTCTAGCTCCACGTACAGCGAGACACACCATAGCAAAGGACGAAGATGGAGAGATACAGGAAGACACTGACATCCCTCTCTATGTGCACATGCATGACAGACACACACACGCATGCACATGTGCACACACAAAATAATTAAAACAACTTAAAATGCAAAAAGAATAGTTCCTGAGATATATGTAAATATATCAGATGGATGGATGGATGGATGGATGGATGGATGGATGGATGGATGGATGCTATCTAGAAGCACTAGGTCCAAGCCAGGCCCCTTTCTACCCCTGTGTGTTAGACACACTCCCTCCCCGGTTCTACACAGTTGGCCTTACTGCCTATTTCCAGGCTGTGAATGTGAGAGTACAGAATTATGTGACACATGTAGAATCACCAGGAGCCAGGCAGAGGCCAGAGCCCTCCAGGGCCTACTGAGGCCAACTGTTACCACAGTCTGACAAGAGAAAGCTACACCGGAGGCCTTCCCGAGAAGCAAAGCCACACCCCATATCTGATCTGGCCAATTTCTCCCCTGAACCCCAATGTGTGTGCATGTGTGTGTGTGTGTGTGTGTGTGTATCTCTGTCTATCTGTATGTATATATGTCTCTCTCTGTGTGTATCTCTGTGTCTCTGTATGTCTGTCTCTGTGTGTGTATGTGTCAGTCTCTCTGATTCTGTCTCTCTTCTGTCTGCCTGCCTCTCTTTCTCTTTCTCTCTGTGTGTGTGTGTGTATGTGTGTGTATCTTTGTCTCTGTCTGCTTGTATGTCTCTCTCTATATGTATCTCTATGTCTCTGTCTGTCTGTGTGTATCTATCTCTCTGTGTCTCAGTCCTCTGCCTCTGTCTCTGTGTGTGTGTGTGTATGTGTTTGTGTGTATGTGTATGTGTGTGTCTTTGTGTGTATGTATGTGTGTGTGTCTGTGTGTATGTGTGTGTGTGCATGTGTGTCTCTGTGTGTGTTTGCGTGTGTGTGCCTTTCTAACTTCTCATGGTTCAACATTCCAGCTCCCTCCATTTTCCCCCTGCTCTGATATGTAGACTCTCAGAAGACTTGCTTCAGTTTTTTTTTTTTTTTATTTCATTTCATTTTCTTACTTATTTACTTTTCATCCCACTTACTGCTCAACTCCTAGTAATCCCCTCCCATAATCCTTCCCCATCCCTCCTCAGCTTATCCTCTGAGCAGGTGGGGCTCCCCCTGGGTGTCCTCCCCCTGGGCCCCCCACCTTCATCCCCCAGTATTTCAAGTCTCTGTGAGGCTAGGCACTTCCTCTCCCACTGAGAGCAGAGGAGACAGCCCAGCTAGAAGAACAGATCCACATACACGCAACAGCTTTTGGGATAGCCTGCCATTCCAGTTGTTCAGGACGCACATGAAGACCTCATCTAGGCAGAAATAGGAGTTGGTGGGTAGTGGGGAGAAGGCCGGTGATAGTTATCATTATTTCTCTCTGTGTGTTGGGGTTGGAGTATCTGCATGTTCAGGGCCCATAGAGGCCAGAAGAGAGCACTGGATTCCCTGGGGTGGGAGTTATAGTCAGTCGTGAGCCATCTGACATAGGTAACGGGAACTGAATGTTTGGTTCTCTATGCGAGAAGCCCTCTTCTCTCTAAGCCATTTCTCTTAAGCTCCATTTTGCTGTTGTTCTAGTAACACAAGTACTGTGCATATTCGTGTATGGATGGATGGCCTTGTGTGTAATCATTTACATGTGTGTATGTGCATGTGGAGGTCAGGAGACATCCTTGGAATTTGTCCTTAGGAACACCATCCAGCTCCTTTGAGACAAGATCTCCTCTTCGTCTGTAGATCACCTATTAGGCTGAACTGGCTGGCCAGCCAGGCTGAGGGGTTCTCCTGTCTCTGCCTCTGTAGGACTGGGATCCCATGTGTGTATCTCCCATGCTTGGCTTTTTTATATAGTTTCTGGGGCTCTAAGTCTGGCAAACACGCTTTCAAGGCAAACAAATTGCCAAATGAGGCATCCTTCCCACCGCACCCTTCCTCTGGCCAGGAGCTGGTGTCTCCTGGTCAGCAGGGCTTTTCCTCAGCTGGAGTTCAGCTTCTCAAGCAAGAAACCCATAGAGAAAATGGGGCGAGTTTCCCTTGTCTGCTCTTGAGCTTTGGAGACACCTGGCCAGTCTATCCAGAACAGGCCTGAGAGCTAGGGGTTAAGGGCGGGGGATACCACCTGTCTTGATCCTTCCCCTGGGTGGAACATGACGTCCGCCATGATAAAGCTGAGCTGTTATGATGACCTCATTGAGATTAGGAGCTGAGACCCTTCGAGAGGCCACTTTCCTCTTGGACATTCCAATCTCCACACTGTACGTGGTAGACAATGGAACAAGGTGGGACATTTCCACGCTGTAGCTGCCTGTAAGTCATTTAGGGGACTTTCCAGGGAGGTAGCCAACTGTGAGTCACCCCTGCCCTTGAAAGTTACCCCGAACAAATTCACTGGTTCACCAAGCTGGACTTGGATGGAATCCTTTCTTTGGTTTGTTAAGATGCTCTCTATCTGGGATGAATAGATACTTACGTCTACCAGACAAAGTCATGCAACTCACACTTACCTGTTTTCTCTTGCTATAACAAAATGCCTGAGACTTGGCCATTATTACAAATAATAAGTTTGGCTGGGAGTGGTGGTTCACACTTGTAATCCCAGCTTGTAGGAGGCTGAGGCCAGAGGATTATAATGGATTTGAAGCCAACTTGGGCTACACTCTGAGTTCCAGGGCAACCTGAGCTACAGACAGAGAGCCCATCTCGATAAACAAGAAAGACATGTGAGTTTGCTTAGCTCCCAGTTCCAGATGAGAGGAAGTCCAAGGACATAGAGCTACCATCAGATAAGGGTATTCTTGCTCTGTTAACATGACAGATGATGCTCATGCTGAGACAGAAGCAGCCTGTGTCATGCCTCTTATCTTCTAAGAAGTGGCCAATGGCCCTACCCTCAGGACCCCATCCAGTATTCCCTCCCGAGGCCTCCCTTTCAGACAACATCAATACATGAACGAAGGGTTACGTTTGCAATGCAGAACATTGGGTGTGTCTCTTCAACCTCCAACCATTCACCCAGCAGCTCTTATCTCCTGAATAGGAAGAAAAACATATTTGCAACGAAAGAAAAGTTGTCCATCAAGGCAGAGGGAAATTATTTTGCAAGTGATTTCAGGTTATGTGAGAGAATTCTGGGGATACTGACCAACCAGTATGGTGATACATGTTTAGTTCCAGGCTTCAGGAGTCAGAGGCAGGAGGACAGCTGCAAGTTCAAAGCCAACTTAGTTTACATAGTGAATCTTGTTTCAAAATGAAGAGAGAGAGAGAGAGAAAGAGAGAGAGAGAGAGAGAGAGAGAGAGAGAGAGAGAGAGAGACAGACAGACAGACAGACTAGGGAGGTGACTCCATTGGCTAAAGTGCTTTCCACACAAATGTGAAGACGTAGGTTCAAATCCTAGAAACCGTGTAACAGCCAGGCAAGGCTGCGTACCTGCCTGCATCAGCACTGTTCAGACACAGACATCTCCTTGAAGCTCGCTGGCCAACCTAACCTACTCAGTCAGTGAGGCCCAGGTCTCTCAGTGAGAGACCTGCCTCAAAAAATTAAGGTGGGGGGTGGGGTTTGAAGAGATGGCTCAGGGGTTAAGGGCACTGGCTACACTTCCAGAGGTCACAGGTTTAATTCCCAGCATCCACATGGTGGCTCACAATTGTCTATAACTGCAGTCTCTCTCAGACCCCTTCTGGCCCCTGCAAGCACCAGGTGTGTGTGGTATACAGACATACATGCAGGCCAAACACTCATACATATGAAAACTAAATTAATTAATTAAAATAAGGTGGGGCCAGGGAGACGGCTCAATAGGAAAAGTCTCTTGCTTCCAACTTGATGAGCCAAGTTCCATCCCAAGATGCCACATAAAGAACTGACTCTACTAAGTTGCCCTCTGACCTCCACATATGTACCGCACACATGCACCCCACATGTATCATGTACAACCATAAATTTTAAAAATAATTCTCAAATATTTTTAGAAAGTAAAGGGAAAATATTGACCAGACTAAATTATTTGGGGAGTGAATTCATGGACACTTTAATCCTTACCAGAACATAGGGGAAATTTGATCCAATCTGGCTATGATAGACATTAGCCCCTGCCCAGATACTTGTTCTATGTAATCCTTATGAAGAGGATGGGAGAGGCCACGTGTGTTGGTTCTTGCCTTTAATCCCAGCACTTGTGAGGCAGAGCAAGTGGATCTCTGAGTCCGATACCAGCCTGATCTACAGAGTGAGTTCCAGGCAAGCCAGCGTTTAGACAGTAAGGATCCTGTCTAAAACCAGACAGATGAGAGTGAGGCGAGAGTTTGAAGGTGCACAGCTCAGGGAGACAAGGAGCTGCGACACTTCATCCAGGAGAACCTGTGTCCATGTTAGAAGTAATACTATGGACTCTGAATATCACCAAGGGTGGTCGTCCTCATCCATGGCTACACAGGAGAAGAGATGTGATGGTTTGTTTGTCACTTTGACACAACCTGGACACACTTGGGATGAGATTGTCCATGTGGGATTATCTAGATCAGGTTGGCCTGTGGGCATTGTCTGTGGGGGATTTTCCTGATTACGTTAATTGATGTGGGAAGACATAGCCCACCATGGGCAGCACTATTCCCTAGGCAGGAGATCCTGAGCTGTAAGCATACATGCATTCATTTCTCTGCTCTTGGCTATAGATGTAATGTAGAGAGAATATCTTATGTATTATATGGATGCACCACCTGCCAATTAAAAAGCCTATGGCCTATGGCTTAGGCAGGAAATAGAAGGTGGGACGTCCAGGAGGAGAAAGAATTCTGGGATAAAAGCCAGGTGGAAGATCTCCCCTGGGAAGATGTGACCAGATGGATGCCAGGTACCTGAGCACAAGTAACCAGCCATGTGGCAGAATGTAGGTTAAAATAACTGGGTTATCTAATTTTGATGTAGTCAGAGTAGAGCCTAGCTGTACGGCCAAGGTATTTGTAAAGATATTTTGAGTCTGAATCTTATTTCTGAGAGCATGAGTCTGGGAGGAAGATCCAGGCCTAACTACAACAGTATGATTGAATCACCAGCTTTTTAAAGTTCTCTGTCCTTAGCTTGTCTTCTTTCTGTATATTTTATCACAGCAACAGAAATGAAACTTGGACTGAAAGGGTGCTCCCAGGCACCATGCCAGATCTTGCCTCTTTAAATAATCAAGACTGGAATTTCCCCCTCTCAAGCTCATTTCCTACCATTTATTTAATCCTTAGCTGAGGACCACAGCTGCCAAGTCTAGCTACCAAGGCTGAATACTGGGTATGGACAAGGAGCCGGGCCCCTCCACAAGTGTCATTCCTGTCTTGTCTACTTGTAGGAGTTAGTTATCCTGTTGCCACAACAAAATACCTGACCCAGGGCCAGCAAGAGGGCTGAACAGACAAAGGTGCTTGCCACCAAGCCTGATAATCTGAGTTCGATCCTTGGAACCCACAGGGTAGAAAGCGGTCCTCTGACCTCCATATATGCATCAGGGCACAAATGTGCACACATATGCAAGTATACACACACACACTTCAGGTTTACACACTCACACAAAAATGAATAAATAAAATGTAGTACAAAAAATACAATGAATACCTGGCTAAAATAACCTCTAAGAGGAAGGGATTATTTTTGGCTCATACTTCTAAGGTCTAGTCCGTTGAGTCAGGGAAGCAAGGTATAGTGGGAGAAGCTCCAGGTAGCTAGTCACATTGTGTCACAGGAAGCTTGCTCCCTACCCTATGGAATGGCGCCACAGACACAGTTAGAGGGTGTCTTCCCACCTTAGTCTCACCCAGATCATCCCTCACAGGCACTTTCAGAGGACTGCCTTCTAGGACGTTCTAGATCCTGTGAACTTGATCGTAACTACCACACCATCCCTCTATCCACAGGCGTCCCTCTGTCCCAATAAAGAAGAGACGCCTTTGTGGTGTTTTGAGTGAGAAAATGTCCCCCACGGGATCACGTGTTTAAACACTAAGTCCCCAGGTGTTGGCACTGTTTGGGAAGGTTGTGGAACCTTTAGGAGGTGGAGCCTAGCTGGGAGAAGTACGTCATTCAGAGTGTGGGGGGGGGTTGTGCTTTATAAACCAGCCCCACTTCCTGTCCCTCTGCTTCCGGTATTCAGATGAAATGTGATTGGCTGGCCTCGGGCTCCTCTGCCCCGCCTTCCCCACCAAGATGGACTGTGATCTCTCTGCTGCTGTGAGTCTAAGGAACTTTCTTTTCCATAAGTTGCTCTTGTCTGGTGTTTTGTCAGTGATGTGATATGTTAATTAATATTGCTCTCTTCTCCTTGGAGGGAGGCATGAAGAGCGGAACTGGACTGAATTCCAAGTCACTACTCACCTCACTATTCATGGTGGTGTGACCTCTGCATGGTTGTTGTTGTTGTTGTTGTTCTTCTTCTTCTTCTTCTTCTTCTTCTTCTTCTTCTTCTTCTTCTTCTTCTTCTTCTTCTTCTTCCTCCTCCTCCTCCTCCTTCTCTTCCTCCTCCTCCTATTCTTCTTTTGTCTTTTCCTTTTTTTGAGACAGTGTCTCCTTCTGTAGTCCTTGCTGTCCTGAACTCGCTCTGCAGACCAGGCTGACCTCAAACTCAAAGATCCAGCTGCCTCTGCCTCCCAAATGCTGAGATTAAAGGCGTGCGTCACCATCTCTGAAGATCTGTGCTACAGTTGGAAAATGAACACCGTTAGACATCTCATGAGACTTCAGAGACATATAAATGATAATAAGAATGTCAACCTGGGAGCTGGCGAGAGAGCTCAGCAGATTTTAAAGTACTTGCCCTGTAAACCTGATAACCTGAGTTCCATCCCTGGGACGCAGAGTGGAAGGAGAGAATTGACTCCTTGAAGTTGCTTCTGATCTCCACATGCATGCAAGGCACATACATGTCCACGCTCATACATACAATGATCTGAGTGCTTTTGTAACATGCAGGAGGCCTTAAGTTTAATTGCCAGTACTGCATCATCATCATCACCACGACCACCACCATCACTATCACCACCACCATAATAATATTTATTTTAAAGAAAACTCATCGTATTCAAGGGATATCCTGTAATTAACACAGCACACATCTACAGTTGTAATCTGAGCACTCAGGAGGCTGAGGCAGGAGATCGTGAGTTAGAGGCTCAGCCTGGGGTATAGAGTCAGATCCTGTCTAATAAAAACAAAAACAAAAAAAACAAAGCCCCAGCAGTTGTTCATCACACACACACACACACACACACACACACACACTCCTGTCTGCACAGATACTGGACGTGTGTCCGGGACAGGAAAGCTCTGTCCAGTCAAACCCTTTTGCCTTCCACCTGCTGCAAGGTCAGCCCTGAATCAGCCGGGGAAAAGCAGTCAGGCGTTCCAGACACAACATGACCTCTCACCTGCGAGGCCCCCTGGGATTCTCAGGAAGAGTAACGGGGAGTTTCCAGAACTTTCCATCCCATCCGCGCGCCCAAGTCCTGCCGCCCCTCTCCACACTCATTTCCCTGGGTCCATGAGCCACTTCTAACACCAGACAAGAGCAAAACAAACGTTGGCTCACCATTTCCTGAAGAAATAACAGCTGGGAACTGAAGGCCTTTGAGATCAACTCCAGAAATTCAAGTTCGGAGATAAGAGAAGCAGTACAAAGCAGAGTGGTGTCTCCGTGTGCTAGTGGAACTCCCTATATCTACACAGTGGAGTTTTATAAAAACATAAAGAGGGCCAGCGAAATGGTACAGTGAGTAAAAGGTGCTTGCTGTCAAGCCTTATGACCCAGTTTAATCCCTGGGATGACTACGGTGAAAGGAAAGAACCAATGCCCAAAAGTTGTCCTCTGACCTCCACAGGCATACTCCCCCACAGTACATAAAACAATGCTATAAATACACAAAATATTTAAGAAAAATTAGGTCGGGTAGAATGGTACAGTCCTGTAATCCCAGCTTTTGGGAGGTTCAGGAGTTTAAGGCCAGACTGTGCTATATAGCAAGACCATGTCTTAAAAAGACAAACACTAGGAGCTGAAGAGATGGCTCAGTGGTTAAGAGCACTGGCTGCTCTTCCAGAGGACCTGAGTTCAATTCCCAGTACCTGCATGGCAGCTCACAACTGTCTGTAACTTCAGTTCCAAGGCATCTGACACCCTCGCACAGACATGCATGCAGGCAAAACACCAATGCACATAAAATACAGATAAATAAATTATAAAAAAGACAAACAGTACAGCAAAATTACATCACTTTCAGGAATATGGGTGGGACTGGAGGTCATGAAGTCAAGTAAACCAGACTCTGGAAGACGGAAGTTCTGTGATTTTTCACAGACGTGGAATCCAGATGCCTTTTAAATCAGACAATAGAAGTGGACTTGTTTGAAAAAGAAGGAGGTTCAGTGTGTGTGGGGGGGAACAAAGGAGTAATAGAATGTGACTGACCAAAGCACATGATACACATATGTGAAAAAGTCACACACATACACGCACTCACACATACATACATGCATGCACACACATACACACACACATGCACACACACATACATGCATGCATGCACACATGCACGCATACACATGCACACACATACATACACACATGCACACATACATACATACATGCATGCATGCACACACATACACACATGCACACACTTACCACACAAGCATGCATACTCACTCCCATGCAGCATGCATGTATCCCACTAAGTCAGGGATGCAGCTGGGAATGTGCTCGGTTGGGGGAGTGCTTGCCTACCATGCATGGACCCCTGGCCTTCATCCCCATACTGCATAAACTGTGTTGGTGTAGGCCTGAAACCTCAGTGCTGGGAGGGACGAGGTCATTAAAGGCCATTCTGAATTCTATAAGACTCTGTCTCAAAAACAAAAACAACAACCGGGACTGTATCTCAGAGGTTAAGAGCATTGGCTGCTCTTCAGGAAGACTGTGTTTGAGTCCCAGCATCCACATGGCAGCTTACAACTGACTGTAACTTTAGTTCCAGGGATCCAGTGCCCTCATCTGTAGGCACAGCACACGTGTAGCATAGAGGCATACACACAAGCAAAACATCCACACACATAAAAAATTAAATTAAAATTAAAAAAATTAAATCAGGATTTAAAACAACAGCAATAAACAAATACATGTGATGTTGGCACTTGGGAAGCTGAGGCAGGAGGATTGTGAGTTCAAGGCCGTTCTTCAATACAAGGGAGACTCTGCCTTGAAATTTATCATTTTGTACAAGGCAATCCACTTAATAAAAAATAAATCTTATATGTCTTTTTAAAGCAGGATTCAGGATGAGAAGGAAAAGCCCATGTTCCCTGAACCCCAAAGCCTGCTTCGCCTGGTTTCTCCAGTCCACCTGGGATCCCTCAGAAGGAGCTAGGCCTCAAGCTTCCTGAGACAGCCAGTTCCTTTCAGGACGTCAGCTGTTGCAGGCTGGGACTGAGCTGCAGCTGACCTGGGCTGTCTGGGTCTGGAGTCATATACAAGGCAATAAATAGTGAGCTGGCAGGCCAGGCTGCACCCTGGGAGTCGAGGTTTAAGCTGTGAATAATGGGGGTCTCATCAACTGGCCTGGAATAGCACGAGAGGAAGCACCTGGTGCTAGCGCTGACTCATACAGCAGGTTGGGGCAGGTGAGTGACAGGCAGAGAACAGAGAGGCTCTGCCAGGCTCCCCTGGGTGCCAGCCTCCATCAGGATTCCCTCATTTCCAAACCTCCCTATTGCCTCTCCAACTCCCCACTCCATGTTCTTACTACACACAGGTCAAGTCTGTGGACTTTTTCTGGCTTCTCCCAATCTCATAGCCTCCTTGCTGAATTCCCCTTTTGAAGACGTAACTGTCATAGACTTCTCTAGAAGCTTCTGGTTTTTAAATGCCTGTTTGGGAGGCTTAAGGAGTGGGGCGCACAGGGATGATTCAGTAAAATGCATGAGGGCCCGAGTTCAATCCCCAGCACCAACATAAAAGCCATGCACAGTACTATGTACAAGCCCAGCACCCCAGCTCTGAGACCAGAGGATTCTGGGGCTTTCTATCGGACATGCCTAAGTCAGTGAGCGCTGGGCTCAGGGGAGCTCAGAGATCCTGTGTGGAAAACTAAGGTAGATGATTGTGGAGAGGCAACGGCCAGTGAAATGCTTGCTACACAAACCTGGGGGCTAGAGCCTGACTCCCGGCACCATCCTCAAGTGTTGAGTGGTTGTAGGGGCTTGGCTGTAATCCCAGAGTTCTGGAGACAAGGACATATAGTCTCTGCAGTAAACTAGCTAGCTAGATTAGGGACATCTGAAAGCTTGGGGTTCAAGTGAGAGACCTTGCCTCAAAATTTAACCTGAAGATGCGAAATGAAGACACCTGGTATCAGCCCCCAGCCTTAACACGTACACATGGACATATATATATGTGTGTGTTTGTATGCGTGTGCAAGCATGCGTGTGCACACACACGTGCGCACACACACACACAAACACACGGAATAAAATGTAAATTATTATTTTTTCTATTTCTAGACAGGGTTTCTTGCCTGTCCTGGAACTTACTCTTTAGACTAGGCTAGCCTTGAATTCACAGAGATCTGCCTGCCTCTGCCTCCCCAGTGCTGGGATTAAAAGTGTGGGCCACCACTGCCCAGCTCATAAAATATGATTTTTAAAATCATTTAAATATACCAAATAAGGTGCCGAATGATAAAGGAAACGCCCAGTGTCAACCTCTGGACTTACACTTCTGCACACACTTGTGCCAAACACACACTAACATAAACAAAAAAATGTTAAAAGAAAAAGATTAACAGTTTTAAAAAAAACAGAAGGGAAACATCTAAATGTTTATTCTTTCCCTCCATAGACCCAGAGTCTCTCTGGGCCCCAGAACAAAGAAGCATTTCTCAGATGAAATCATTTTAATGACCCATTTCAGTCCAGCCTTACCTCCCAGCACGGCTCCAGTCATGACCTTCCTGGGAAACTGACTGAATTCTTTCCAGTCCCTTGAGGTCTGTACTGAACCCAGCCCAGGGGCTATCAGTACGACAGAAGACTCTGACTTCACCTGCCTCGGGGCAGCAAGGACTTGAAACACCACACCGCTTGCTGTCACCTCCAATCTAGATACTCCTAGACAGCTAAAAAACAAAATCAAATCCCAAACGCCCATGTCCTAGACTTCTGGTGAGAACCACCAGATTTTTTTCTCCTGGATTTCTAAAGCTCCTGGAAAAGGCCCTAAGGAGATGGCTCAGTCGGTCGTGAAGTGCTCACTTGCTATGCAAACCTGAGGACCCAGATTCGATCCTCTGCACCCACCTGAAAACCAGGCATGGTAGCACACACCCAGAATCCCACCCCTGGGCAGGCAGACAGGCAGGTCCCAGAAGCATACAGGCCAGTCGACCTGGCAGAATCAGTAAAGTGAGCTCCAGTTTCAGTGGTTCACTGAGAGACCCTATCTCAAGCAGGAGGAGGAGGAGGAGGAGGAGGAGGAGGAGGAGGAGGAGGAGGAGGAGGAGGCTGGAGAGCTGGCACAGTGGGCAAGATTACTTCCAGTACAAACATGAAGAGCCAAGTTTGAATTTCAGTACTCCAGTACAAAGCCAGGCATGACTATGAATATCTGCCAACCCCCAGCATCTGGGGACATAGACAGGTGGATTCTGGGAGCTTAAACTTTTTCTCTACTAGTCACAGAGATATTAAGTCAGATGAAGAGGTTGTCAAGAAATAACTATGAAGCCAGGCGATGGTGGTGCACACCTTTGATCCCAGCACTTGGGATCAAAGAGGCAGGTAGACCTCTGAGTTCAAGACCAGCCTGGTCTACAGAGTGAGTTCAAGGACAGCCAGGACTACACAGAGAAACCCTGACTCAAAAAAAACCAAAAAGAAAGGAGGAAAGAAGGAAGGAAGGAAGGAAGGAAGGAAGGAAGGAAGGAAGGAAGGAAGGATTATGAATGCCCCCCAAATAACTGTGACATCACCTCTTCACAATCCCCAACTTCTAGTAATTCTGGGGAACCTTCAAGATTCTGGCTTCTTCAAAGAGTTTTGGTCACAGCAAGATACCAACCCCTCTGTGTATCCGTTTCTTTATGCACAGGACGGGCAGCGAGCCACGCCCACTCTGAGCACTGTGATGCAGAGATGATGGGTAAGACGCAGGATTTGGTCACAGCATTGTCCCACATGCTTTAGCCATGATCACTGTCGAAATTTGGGGAAGGGGACCCCCAAATCTTAAAAATTAGTGAGCTTTGCAGAGAGAAAAATGGCCACACTGACAAAAGGACAAAACACCATTGCAGACTTTTAGACACAAGTTTACTCACTCTGGGTATCAGTCCTTACTTCAGCCTGTGTTTGCAAACTGGGTCTCATTAATGTTAGGCAGGTGTTCTACCACTGAGCCACGCCCCAAGCCCTTCCCTGGGGGATTCTAGGCAGGGCTCTACCACTGAGCCACGCCCCCAGCCCCTCCCTGGGGGATTCTAGGCAGGGGCTCTACCACTGAGCCACGCCCCCAGCCCCTCCCTGGGGGATTCTAGGCAGGGGCTCTACCACTGAGCCACGCCCCCAGCCCCTCCCTGGGGGATTCTAGGCAGGGGCTCTACCATGGAGCCACGCCCCCAGCCCCTCACTGGGGGTTTCTAGGCAGGGGCTCTACCATGGAGCCACGCCCCCAGCCCCTCACTGGGGGATTCTAGGCAGGGGCTCTACCACTGAGCCACGCCCTCAGCCCCTCACTGGGGGATTCTAGGCAGGGGCTCTACCACTGAGTCACGCCCCCAGCCCCTCACTGGGGGATTCTAGGCAGGGGCTCTACCACTGAGCCACGCCCCCAGCCCCTCCCTGGGGGATTTTAGATAGGCCTCTTGTATTCCTTCTTCAGTTTTGAGGCTTTCCTCCTTCCTGATCTTCTGCACCCTTCCTAAAAGCAAGCTGTGTCTGAGCCCTGAAGGAAGAAAGAGCTGGCATGGTGGCATACTTATAACCCCGTAATGCCGTGACTGGGGAGGCTGAAGCTGGAGGATCAGGCAGAGGTCAGTGTCTGCCTGGACTATAAGGCTCGACCTTATCTCAGAGAAAAGGGACTGGAGAGTTAGCTCTGTGTCATCTTTAGTTCCTGAGACAGTAACTCTGGGCTAGCCTCCTCTATCCATCATGGAGTTGTCTGAATTTCCCTAAAACCTACAATCGTCTTCTTAGTCTCTAGAAGCCACTGGTGTCTATGGCTACCCTGACTTCCACACTTGAAATTCTGTACCCAGATGCTTCTTCAGTACATCTTTGAACTTACTCTGATCCCTGTGACCCCAACACTTTCTTTAAAGTATATTTATTTATTTTATTGTGGGGAGAGGGGATGCCTGCTGCGGCATGCATGCAGAAGGCAGAGAACAATTTGGGACATTGATTGGGGCTGAACTCAGGTTGTGGGGGCTGCTTTTTTTTTTTTTTTTTTTTTTTTTTTGGTTTTTTCGAGACAGGGTTTCTCTGTGTAGCTCGGGCTGTCCTGGATCTCACTCTGTAGACCAGGCTGGCCTCGAACTCAGAAATCCGCCTGCCTCTGCCTCCCAAGTGCTAGGATTAAAGGCGTGCGCCACCACCGCCCGGCTTAACTCTTCTACTAGAAGTTCATCTACCTTACAGCCAAAACATGATGTTACAGAGACCTTCTCTGTGTGTGTCAGAACAGAGGGCACCTCCCAACAACTCCTCCCCCACAACTCAGACTCCCATATGCACACCAGGAGGGTGGCATGTAGCCGGGCTGCCCCACTGGGCTTGTTTATCGGGCTGAGGCAGGAAGGTCCTGTCTGTCTCCTGGATCTCTGCTCTCTGGGGAATGGCTTTCCCCAGCTTATTGTTTCCTTTCCGGTGGAATGTCTGCTCTTGAGCACCTCGTGTACTGCTCCTCAGATCTCCATTTCCTCCTGTCCAGATGTGGGCTGGCCACCAGCCAGAGACTCGACCGTTGGCGGAGTAGCCCGGTGCTGCAGACGGCAAAGGATGGAAGCAGGAAGTGGGACTCTTTCATCACCGGCTCTTCTTTGGCGTCCACCATGGATGCCGTGTTCCTGTGGACAGAAAGCCATCCCACATGCAGTGGGCAGGTGTGACGTCCGGGTGCATGCCTGGAGTGGGCAGGTGAGGGAGCACACACAGACTGAGGGGCAGGCCCTTCCACTGTAGACTTCGTTCTCCCCTTGTTTGGTAATTAATCTGGTGAGGAACCCACCAGTTGAAGTGGATGACACTAGACAGAGGTTGCAACCAGCAACCAAGGGCACCATTTGGCAGAAGTGAATCTACCCAACACCTGGACCAAATCTCCTTCTGTGGTACTTGCTGTTCCTGCGTGCTCACCCCCACCCTCTGCCTTCCCTTTCCCTCCCACTCTCTCTCTCCTCTTTCTCTCTCTCTCTCTCTCTCTCTCTCTCTCTCTCTCTCTCTCTCTTCTCTCTCTCTCTCTCTCCCTCTCTCTCTCTCTCTCTCTCTTTCTCTCTCTCTCTCTCTCTCTCTCTCTCTCATTCTCACTGTTTCTCCCTCTCTCTCTCGCTTTCTCTCTTTCCCTCTCTTCTTCTCTCCCTCCATCTCTCTGTCTCCTCCTCTTTATTTAACACAGAGTCTCATGTAGCCCTGGCTGGCCTCTAACTTCCTATGTATCCTTTGCTGGTGTGTGATGGTTTGAATATGCTTGCCCCGGGGAATGATTCTATTAGGAGGTGTGGCCTTGTTGGAGGAAGTGTGTCACTGTGGGGGTGGGCTTTGAGACCCTCCTCCTAGCTTCCTGGAAGTCAGTCTTCTCTTGGCTGCCTTCCCATCAGGATGTAGAACTCTCAGCTCCTTCTCCAGCATCATGTCTGCCTGCATGCTGCCATGCTTCCTGCCATGATGATAACGGACTTAACCTCTGAACCTTTAAGCCAGCCCCAATTTAATATTGCCCCTTATAAGAGTTGTCTTGGTCATGGTGTCTTCACAGCAATGGAAACCCTAACTAAGACAGCTGGCCTCTAGCTCCCAACATCACTGAGAATGACCTTGAACTTTTGATCCTCCTGCCTCTACATTCCAAGTACAAAGGTTACAGGTTCATCAGCACGCCCAGTTTATGCAAGTGCTGAAGATTCAGTCCAAGGTTTCATCCATCTTGGCTATATCTCCAGCTTCCTAGTTTGTTGAGACAGGGTCTTGTGTTTTAGCCTAGACTAGCCTTGAACTTGAAACCTTCCTGCTTCAGCCTCAGGCGTGTTGGGATTATGATGGAGGCCACCAAGCTAGAGTCAATGGCATGTGTAAAGGTGAGGGAGTGGGGCCAGGTGTGGCTCAAGCCTTGCTATCACTTACACGCTAATACTTGTTGGTTTCCAAAGATTCCTGGCATACAAAACTCACCTCAGGTTAACCCACACTTCCAGCCACTGAGCAGAAGCTGCCTCATATCTGCCACCTCAGCTCCCTTGCCCCCTGCAGCCCCAGCCCCTCCCCCGGGGCCCCCAGGAAGGCCGTGCTTCAAAGTGAATTGATATGAATAACGGTTACTCGCCCTGCCTGCATCAGACCTTACTCATTCTGTCTGGTAGTTCCTGACCCAGATTGGGGAGCACAGCCAGGGTGCAGCAGAGTCACCCCCAGGAAGGGAGGATAGTGAGTGTCTACACTGGGGAGGGGGATTCTGGGAGTAGGTGGGGCCAGAGCAAGTACCAGCCGGAGGTTCTGCTTCCAGTCCAAGTTTCTTCTGTAGTAATGATGCTCTCATCTGAGATGAGGCGTTCATTTAATTAGTTAATTAGCTAATTAATTAAATAGTATATATACATGTTTGTTTGTTTTGGAGTCGAACTCTCACTGTGTAGCCTTGGCTGGCCTGGGACTCTTATTTAGATCAGGCTGACATCAATGTCTCCCAAGTACCGGGATTAAAGGCATGATCTGCCACTCCTAGCAAGCATATGGGTGGGGCCTTCCCTGCTTTGTCGGATACAGGTGAAGCCAGAGCTCTTGGTGGCTCTCCGAACTGACCACTTCCCCTCCCTTTGCTTCGGGGTCTCCTAACTGAAGGACTTAATTCACTCACCACACCCCTTTAGTGCATTATTCCAGGCCTCTAGCACCAAGAGCCCAAGGGGCAGAACTGGGGAGAGAACTCAGTAGGTAAGGCACCTACTGTGCAAGCATGAAGACCTGAGTTGCATCTTAGGTGTCTGTGTCGTACATAGTCAGGTGAAGGCTATATGGGCAATGTCAAATCTGGGGAAGCTCAGACTTGCTAGACAGGCAGTCTAGCTGAATTGGTGGGCTCCAGGGTAACAAGAGACAATAAAAAAAAAAAAAAAAAAGACTGACAAAATGGACCAGCTGGCAAGGGTCTATGCCTCCTAGTCTGACAACCCGAGTTCAATCCCTGGGACTGACATGGTGAAGGAAGAGAATTGACTCTTACAAGTTGTCTTCTGACCTTCATACACAGTCCATGCTGTGAATGTGCATGGGCACACACACACACACACACACACACACACACACACGAACTGCCTGGTGGAGCTCCAAGGATGACCTTAAACTTCTTGATCTTGCATCCACTCCCCAAGTGCTGGGATGACTGGTGTGCACCATCGTGCCCAGTTTAGTGATGCTGGGGATGGAACCCAGGGCTTCGTACATGGTAGGCAAACACTCCCAACGTAGCCACATCCCCACCTCTTGAATGTCCTTATTCTGGGGGCTGACTGAGACCAGGAAGCTAACTGGGACGCTCAAACAACGGCAGGAGTCTGGTAGGGAGGGCTATGGGCCTGGAAATGGGAGGGGACGTAGGCAATAAAGATAGCAGGAAGCATGGGGCAGGGAGGACTGGGACAATCCCTTCCTCACGGCCTCCATCCTAACAGAAACTGGACAGATGGCTCAGTGGTTAAGAGCATGTTCTGCTCTTACAGAAGACCCATGCTTATCTGGAAAGATTTCGTAAACCCATCCCAGAAAAGACCATAAGCAGGGGCTGGAGAGATGGCTCAGCTAATAAAGTGCTTGCAGCCCTTTAGTTCAAGTCCCAGGCCTCACATAAAAAGCCAGGCATGGTGAGGCACATTGGGATTTGCACAATCCCAATGGCAAAGGCAGGAGGGAGGTGGAGACAGGAGGATTACTGTGATTTGTTCACCAATCAGAGCACCCAAGCAAAGAGCCTCATATCACAGTGAGAGACCTTGTCTCCAAAAACAAAGTGGATATAGTTCTTGAGAAATGACACCCGAGATTGACTTCTGGCTTCCACGTGTAAGAACATACATGTGGACACAAATATACATAACATGCATAGAACCAGTTCATGTTTTTTCCAGTTGAACACTGTGTGTGTGTGTGTGTGTGTGTGTGTGAACATGTGTATCCTGTGGCCTATGTGTGTGGGGCTCAGAAGACAACTTACAGGAGTTGGTTCTCTCCTTCCACCCTGTGGGTTCTGGGGATTGAACTCGGGTCATCAGACTTGGCAGCAAGCACCTTTACCTACTAAGCCACCTTGGAGACCCCTTTGCTATGATTAGCGGTATTGGAGGAAGAAGGAAGACACAAATCCAGGGGCTCCCTGTCTGGTCCAGTGTCCCCCGTTCTCACCCTCTCACACCAGGCACCTACTGCACCCTGCGCACAGGGCTTTGGAAGGGCTTAGGGTACAGGGCAAAGCAAGTGAGGTTGTAGCCTGGCTCCATTATGGTGGGAACATCAGAGTGAGCCAAGGGTGACTCAGATGAGGACACATTTGAGAGTCTTGATCCCACGTGACGAAGCTAGGGAGAAAGGAATGGTGACTCGGGGCACCCCGGAGTCCCTGTGGTAAATTCCATTACAGCCTCATCATCTCATCTGCTCAGGCTCTGGGACCTCAGCTCCCCACAAAACCCCTACTGACTCTAGTCACCATGTCTCTGGGTGGCTGCCTGCTCAGTGGACACTCAATAGGAAAGGCATGTCCAGGGCCTGGGTGTGTAGCTTATCCCCAGGGCTAGCATGCATGAGACCCCGGGTCCGTCCCCAGCACCACATAAACCTGGTACATGCCTGTATTTCCAGCACTTGACAGGTAGATGCGGGAGGGCCTTGTTCAGGTTAGCTTTGGCTATGTAGAAGGTTTGAAGCCAGCCTGGGATATAAGAGATACTGTCTAAAAAAACCAACCAACCAACCAAACAAACAAACACAAACACTAGTGAAGATGGGAGCTGGAGAGATGTCTCAATCGTTAAGAGAATCCAAGATTAATTCCCACCACCCATGTCAGGTGACTCACAGTTGCCTGTAACCCCAGCTCCAAGGGGTCCCACACCTTCTTCAGGCCTTTGCTAGCACCTTCCATTGTGTGTGTGTGCACAAACACACACAGAGAGAGGGAGTGGGGAGGGGAGACATAGTTACACATAAGTAAATAATAAAGAAAAACAAACTTTTTTTTCTTTATTTTTCTTTTCTTTCCTTTTAAGACTAAGTCCTACTGTGTGGTTATGGCTAGCATTGGAACTCATGATATAAATCAGGCTAGCCTTGAACTCACAGAAATTCATTTGTTTCTGCCTTCCGGGTCCTTGGGTTAAAGGCATGTACCACTATACTCAGCCAAAAATAAATCTTTTTTTTTTTTTTTTTAAAGAGGTATGTCCATCCCAGCAAGAATAGACTAAGAACATCTATTTCAATGAGATTGGTGGGAGGTTCCAGAAAAAGCAGAGACCTACAGTGCGAAAGCTCCTAGAGACTAAGACAGGGACTAAGATGTTACTCAGTAGCAGAACACCTGTCTAGCTATCTAGCAAATCTGTACCCTGGTTCCATCCCCAGAGAAAGAGAGAGGATGGTGGTCCTCTCCAAACGAAAACATGCTGTTCTATTGCTGAGAAGAGACACCATGGTCGAGGCAACTCTCATTTAAAAAAAAAAAAGCAATTAATTGGGCCTTGTTTACAGTCCCAGAGCTTGGTCTATTATCTTTATGGCAGGGAGTATGGAGCAACAGCTGAGAGCTACATCCGGATGCATGGGCAGAGGGGAGAGGCGGGGCTTAAGCCCACCTGCAGTGGACAATATCTCCTCCAACAAGGCTACACCTCCCAATCCTTCTAATCCTTTCAAACAGTTCCACTCCCTGGTGACTAAGCATTCAAGTATATGAGCCTATGGGGGCCATTCTTATTCAAACCAACTTACCCAACACACACACACACACACACACACACACACACACACACCACACACACCACACCACACCACATTACAGGACTTCTCTTGGAGTGTTTAGTGTCTCCTTGACCTATCCCATCCACAGTTTTCTTCCCTGTTTTTCTCCCAAGCCTCCCTCACAACCAGGTACCACCCTCACCTCCTCCATGAAGTCTTCCCTCCTTACACACCTTCAGCATATCTGTATCCCTGTACCCAAGCCTTACAGTGTAGCTCATACAGGCCTGGGGAGATGGCTCAGTCAGTAACACACCTCCACACAAACATGAGGACCTGAGTTCGGCTCCCTGTCACCCATGTGAAAAGCTGCTTTCCAATACTGAGCGGTAGCTCACTGCTCAGACAACCTAGCTGAACTGGTGAGTTCCAGGTTTCGAGACACCCTCTCCTCCAAACTAAGGTAGAAAATATAGCCTTACATTTGTGTATTTGTTTTCTTTTGCTTGGAGGTGTGTAGGGGGTTACTGTTGTTGTTTAAGACAAGTATGTCCTCTCTCTCTCTCTCCCTCCTTCTCTCTCTCTCTCTCTCTCTCTCTCTCTCTCTCTCTCTCTCTGTCCTCCCCACATAGCCCTGGCTGTCCTGGAATTCACTATATAGACCAGGCCCATGCAGTCTACAAAGTCTACAATGGATACAGTCTTAATTAGGCTTGTTTTCTCTACCACTTAAAGACTTAACAGGCAGGAAAGACAACAGGTAGTAAGTAGGTGAGAATTCTCAAGCTCTGCAGACAGAACCAACAGTTAAAGGAAGCTGTTTCTTTGGGGGTGAAAAAGCATACATGGCAGACACAGAGAGAAAGACCCTCTGCCAGCAGAGTCGGGACGTGGGGAGCAGAAAGTCCAGCCTCTTCTTGAGGCCCAGGGGTTTGCAGCTCCTGAAGAGCCCTTGCCTACTTTGGGGTTGGTCAGTTTGAAGGCTGGTCTGGTGGTTAATTAGTTTGCAACTGTGGTTAACAAGTCCTGACCAAGGCCTTGAACTTGCTGAGCCAGGCCACCAGCGGGAAGCCTGCTGCTGGAGACAAAAGCTGCCAGACTGTTGTCTCAAGTCAGGAGGTTGAGGAAGAAGATGGCCATCTTGGAAATTTGCTACCTTTGTGACTAGCCACCGCCCCTCTCCCTGTCTGCCGACCAGGGAGTCTGTCTAATTCTGCTCTCTTTTTTTTTTTTTTTTTTCTTTTCTTTTTTTGGTTTTTCGTGACAGGGTTTCTCTGTGTAGCCTGGGCTGTTCTGGAACTCACTTTGTAGACCAGGCTGGCCTCGAACTCTCAGAAATCCGCCTGCCTCTGCCTCCCAAGTGCTGGGATTAAAGGCGTGCGCCACCACGGCCCGGCTCTAACTCTGCTCTCTTAAGACTGCCCTTGAACTCACAGATACTCACCTGCCTCTGCCTCCCTAGTGTTGAGAGTAAAGGTGTGTGGCTTTATGCTGGGCCATACTTGTTTCTTTCCTTTCCTTTCCTTTCCTTTCCTTTCCTTTCCTTTCCTTTCCTTTCCTTTTCCTTTCCTTTCCTTTCCTTTCCTTTCCTTTCCTTTCCTTTCCTTTCCTTTTTCCTTTCCTTTCCTTTCCTTTCCCTTCTTTTTCTTTTCTTTTCTTTTTTTCTGTTTATTTTAGTAGGATCTCACCTAGCTCAGGTTGGCCTTGAACTCACAACACAACATAGCCAAGAATGACCCTTAATTCATCCTTCTGTTTCTACCTCCCGAGAGCTAGGATTCCAGACATGTCCTACCATGCCTGGTTTGTGTGCCATGCTGGGAATTGAACTGAGTACTTGGTGCATGAGGCAAACATGCTGCCCGCCTAGCTACACACACACACACACACACACACACACACACACACACACACATCAGCCTCTTTATGCTGTTTTCTAGTCACCTGTGCCAGTCACTCTCTGGTCTCCCGCATGTGTGTGACATTTCTTCGTGGAAAGGAGCTGTTTCTCTTTTCTTAGTGTTATGCCACTGAGCTTGAGTGGTAACTGATGCTTGGTCATGCCTGGGGAAGCCAAGATTCCTCCTTCATCCAGGACAGAATGCAAGAAGCCCAGTGTCCAGAGAAACAGCCAAAGGGAAACTTGGGAATGTAGAGAATGCGGAACAGGGGCTAGCCAGGAAGAAGGAATATGAGTCAGAGGCAGGCCATCCAGACTCTTAGGAAAGCAGAACTAGATGAAGGGACTGGGTGCCGCCGTCAGGGCCCTTCGGGTCCTAATCTCCTTATGGCTGCGGGGTCAGCCTCATGATCATCTCGACACTGAGCACACCTCGCCTCTGTCAGACTCCTCTAGGCGGTCAATCTGGCCTCAGATGCTTGAGGGTCATTCCTGCTTGTTGCTGCTCATAAGAGACCCAGCAGTAAACACCCGCTGGAATAGTGAAACCAAGCAGGAGATTTATATCTGGGGTCCAGTATTCCCGAGTGGAGGCAGGGGGCTGGGAACCTAGCTCTGTTGGCAGACTGCTCACCTGTACAAAGGTCCTGAGTTTGATTCCCAGACCTCATAAAGCAGGGAGCACTGCACTCTAGAAGTGGAGGCCGGAGGGTCAGAAGAGTGCCGAGGTCAGCCTCATAGGGAGGTGTGGGGGGTTGGGGGGGAGACCTTTAATCTAGGACCTAGGAGACAGAGGCTGGCGGTCCCCGTGAGTTTGAGGCCAGGCTGTGAGACCGTGAGGGCAAGAGTTGTGAATAGTAAAACTCATGTCCTGTATGGCCTCTCTAGAAAGGTAGTTGATGTCAAGCTCCCTCTTCCTTGTATGCTTAAGGGAGGAAGAGGCATCTGGAAGCCAGTGATTCCCACACTAAGGAGACTGAGATTAGAGGCTTTTGAGTTCAAGGACAGCCTGGACTCCAGTGAGGACAAAGCTACTTAACAGGGACCTGTAACAAAACACAAGAGAGACACATGGGTTGTCAGAAGGGTCCACATAGGATCCCATATTCCCAAGCAGCAGCAGCCGCCGGTGGGGATCGGTCAGGATGGGCATGAAGACAGGAAGACCTGACCTGGAACAAACTAAAGAGTGGCTGGCAGCTGTGCCCTTGGAAAGCAGCTAGTCTGCCGTCACGACATCTGAGGCTAACGCCACTAAACACAGGAAGTCCAAAAGACGGCCTCCAACATTCCTCCTTAAGGGAGCCTGCATTCTTTGAGAATTAATATGTCGACTGTCTGCCACTCAAAAATAGCTGCTATTTACTGAATGTCCAGAAGGCGCCCAATACTGGCTAAATGCTAGCTCAGATGTTCACAACACCTCCAGATCTGGAATCGCTAACTGTCTCAGATAAGAAGCTGGGTCAGTGAGGTGGCTCCGGGCGGGGGTGGAGGATGGGTAAAGGCACTTACAGCCAAGACTGATGACTTGAGTTTAGTCCCAAAACCCACATGGTCATAGGAGAGAACTGGCTCTAACACCACAGTCATGCAATGCCCATACCCGTACACACACTGACACCCACATGCTTAGTAAATAAAGGTAATTTTAACTTTAGAAAGAGAGAGAAGGCTGGAGAGATGGCTCAACAGGTAACGAACGTGTTTGGCACAAAAATCCGAGGCCCTGAGTTTGAACCCCCACCCTGAACACATATTTTGAAACACTTGGCCATAGTACGACAAGCCTACTACTAGCAAGACAGAGTCAGATGATCCTTGATGGTTGCGGGCCAACTAGTCTTGCCGAATTGGCGAGGGCCCGGCTCATCGAGAAACTCTGACTCTAAAATAAATAAAAGAATGAATGGATAAATAAATACAGTGAAGAGCAGCTCTTGACTGCACACATGCAAGTACAAGAAGCCGCTCACATGCACGCACACAGGGTTAATAATTAGCGGGCAAGAGAGAGGAGATCTGGCAGAGGGTGTGACATTGCCAGGGATAGCCCTAGGTTCAATTCCCCCAAACAACAAACAACAATTAAAACAAACAAACAATCAAACAAACCAAGGTCTAGCCCCGCAAACCGACAGAGTTGAAAAGAAAACTAACTCCCACTGGTATCCTCTGACCTCCTCTCCCTAAGACTACAGTGTGCACAAACCCTGCCCCCTTCATCAATCAATCAATCAATCAGTCAGTCATCAATCAATGTTTATTTATTTATTTTAGTGTTTCAAGACAGGCTTTCTCTGTGTAGCAGTGGCTGTCCCGGAACTTTCTCTGTAGACCAGGCTGGCCTCGAACTCTGCCTGCCTTCATTGAAGATAATTGAAGTTAAGGCTCAAAAGGGTTAAGTTATGCTGGACGTGGGACCACACAGCTGCAGTCCCAACATCTGGAAGGCTGAGGCAGATACATGGAGAGTTCAAGGCCAACCTGAGCTAACCTAGGTCAGCTAACAACGTCAGCCGGAAGTACATAGAAAGACTTGTCCTTAGAACAAACGGAGGGACAACCCCCCCCCACACACACACACAAAGGTTAACTTTGCCGTCATCCACATCCTCATCAAGCCCAGGTCCCTGCCTAGAGGCGCTGACCTCATTGCTAGCATCCCCCATTTATGGACCAGTTGCTGTGCGACCATAGCTCATCTCTTGGCCTCTCTGAATTAAGCAATCCTTAAAGCCTTCAGTCAAGCAGTGTCAGGTACCTGCCTGGAGACAGGCTCTATTTGATCATGACTACCATTCTTCCATTTATAGAGCAGTTGCTGTGTCGCCATAATTCATACCTTGGCCTCTCTGGATCAAATTACTTTTACAGTCCTCAATTTTGAAACTCTATTGTGTGCACATGTACGTGCATGGGTGTGGGTGTGTGTTGATCCCCAAGTTGAATGAGAGAATCAACTCTGATCTCTACACATATGCCATGACACACATGCCCACATACACACACATACATATACACACAGGCACACACACACATATAAACACACGCACACAATTTTTTTAAGTCAGTCCCAACAATCAAGGGCTACATTATAGGTACCAGGGGCAAGTGAATTTAACCTGAAAGCTTAGGGAAGGGCAGGAGGGACTGGGGGGACTGGGTCTATGAAGGTTGAGGAGGAGAAAATCAAGTATGGGAGCCCCAAACAGGCTGAGACCAGACAGGGAACTGGGCTGTCCCGGAGCCATGATTGCAAACGAACAGAAGCCAAGGCCCTGACCACTCCGCCCAGCTCACTCCTAGAAAGGGCCAAGCCAGCCCAGCCCAAACATGAGCTATTTTCAGAACTGTGTTGTTTGGAGAGCCACCAGACCAGAAATAGCGCCATGCGTTAGAGTTAGCGGGGGATCTTGTCTTCTCCCACCCCCAGCTCTCCCAGTGAAATCACCAGGCATGGGGGAGCCAGACCCAGCATTCCAAGGAGCCTGTGTAACTGGAGGGAGGCTGACAGCCCTTCCCAGAGGAAGAGCCCAGGAGCCTGAGATTGACTGTAAAAGGGATTCTAGGAGGCAAGCGAGAAGGAAAGGGGGATTGAGTCAGAGGACAGACAGAGGGAGTGGGGGCACACAACCTCCTTTGAGGGAGACAGGACAAAAAATGCAAGAGAGCAACTAGAAGAGGAAGTGAGGGACAGCATTATCTTGAGTGACAGGAGGAGTGAGCAAGACATCTCAGGGGAGAACCAGAGACGGGCAAAGAGGAAGGGCAAGATGAGAGACCAAGAGGGCAAGAGGTCAAGAGGGAGCCAGAGACAGCTAAGCGGGTAAAGGCGTTTGCCACCAAGGCTGACACTATGGGTTCAGTTCCTGGACCCACACTGTGGAAGGCGAGAGCTGACTACTAAACACTGTCATCTGACCTGCGCACACACACACACACACACTCCTACACACACAGATGTACACATGCACACACAAGTATATACAAACATACACAGACATACACACACACTAAAGGGGGGAGAGGCATGGGTAGAAGACAAGCCAGGACTTCCTAGGCCCCAGTGGAGCCAGTGCTCTATGGGAGAGGGCAAGGGTGGGAGTTGGGGGTAGGGGACAGTCATGGAAAATGTGAGCCTGCTCCAATTACAAACCACCTGCAGAGGGACCAGATGGAGCCATCTTCCTGGAACTTTCCCAGAAATCCACAGCTCACGTAACTCACGCTCTTATCTCTGATCCTGGGGAATCCAAGGGTTGAGTTATTTCAACAGAAAGGACTTTTCTCATTCTGACCATTTGATTCCCCGCCCCCTTCCCCCCCCCCCTTACCAAAGGGTCAGAAGTTAAGGAAAGAGGATGAGGTCAAAATGGTTTGGGGGTTCTACAGGGGAAGAAAAAGAGAAAGTGACACAAGTCTGTGACTCAGGTTAGATTCTGAGAAGGGTGTCCCAAAGAAGGCTGGGGGGTGTGGGGGGAAGTAAGACACTCTGCCTCCTCCAGGAAGCCCTTGGGAAGCTGCATCCTGTGTGTGCAAGACTAGTTGTCCCCCATGACCAACAACAGACTAGGTCATGGTGGTAGAGAGGAGATGCAGGGGCCTCGTCAAGTCTGGATTCCAGATCATCCAGGCAGCCCAAATTCATAAAGAAACAGAGGTCTCGTTCTGCTAGGCTGTGCCTCAGTTTATACATATTGTATTTACTTGTTTGTATATATGTGTATCCATGTCTACATGTGTGATACAGAGCACGTGTGGGGGCTGGAAGACAACTTGTGGCAGCCAGTTTGACCCTTCCATCATGTGGGTTCCTAGGATTGAACTCATGTCATCAGACTTGGTGGCTCTTTTATCCAGTTGAGCCATTGTATAGGCCCATTGCCTGGTTTCAAAAATCTACCTGCTAGATGCTCAAGTATCCTTCTAGTTTGGAGGTTCCTTTAGGACTCTGGCCATAGTGGCACACCTGTCATCCCAGCACTTGGGACACTAAGGCAGGGGGATTGTGATTTCCCTGGGCTACATAGTGAGATCCTTCTCAAAACAAAACAAAAGTGGACATGGCTATTATTCCAGAGGCAAGAGGACTGCTGTGATTTGAGGCCGGCACGGTACATATAATGAGTCCAGAGTAGTGAGATTTATGGAGTGTGACTATTTGTAGTGTCTTCCCCATCAAAGAAAAAGAGAGGAAAACAGAGAGAGAGAGAGAGAGAGAGAGAGAGAGAGAGAGCGCAAGTTCTCTGTTTCCAAAGAAAAGCATGTTCCCACCCCACAGAGCCACTATCCAACTCTCCTGAGGCCCAGAACAGAACGTCTGACCCAGGTCAGTCTGAAGCTGCTCGAACCTAGCGAAGCCCAGCCCAGCCCCAGAAAACAGCGGTCTTGTGGAGAAGATCTAGAAACTGTGGGAATAACAGTCTGAGGAAGAGAAGGCAACTCAGCTCCCCTGTTAGAAGACCCAAGGAGCCCCACGTCCAGTTAATCTCCACCCACCCCTCTTCTGAATGCTCGGGGTCGCCAAGGTCCCAGGTCCCTCTGACGGCTAAGGACAGGGGGAAGACATCTTGGAGACATGTCTGTCGGGGTAAGAGCTGAGCTGAATCTTCTTCCTCAGAGATAGCCAAGAACATCTGCCTCTCCCTCCCAGCCCTGCAGCCTCCCCCAGGGCTTCCAAGCCACAGATGAGACCACAGGAAAACACAAACAAGCAGCAGCTGGGCCTACAGGCCTAGGCTGGGCCTGTGAGCCTAAGTTTCCAAGGAGGTTTCCCTCTTTCCTTTTTCCTCAACCTTCCCCCCCCACCTGACGCAGGGTCGCCATGAGAAAACTCCGCAGGGCCGGTTGCCCTGGTATCTGTTTACTGAAAACTGAAAACAAACACCGCTGCGGCACCACCCACCCAAACTTCCCATGACTCGCCAGGCAGCTGTCTCCATGGATACTGCCAAGCGAACCCCCACCACCTATACAAAAGATGACAAGATTCGAACCTCAAGATCAAGAGCACCCTCTCCTCAGCCCCCACCACAGAACCACTTTGGCCTTTTCCAGTCGGACCTCTCTAGTCACAAAGTCTAGGGTTACAAAGGACTTTTGAGTCTGTCCAACCTTCAAAGGCACCAGCCTGGTCCTCTTAAATGTCTATTCTCCAAGGAATTCATCGAGCAGAGGGTGTGACTCAGTGGGGAGTTTGCCTAGCATGTTGGAAATCCTGGGTTCGAGCCCCTGTGCTTGCATAAACCGGGTGTGGTGCTGCTTACCTGAAGTCTCCATAACTGGGAGGTCGGGGAAGGTGGATCAGAATCTCCAGGCTATCCTCAGCTACAGAATGAGTTTGAGGCTAACCTGAGCTATATACCCAAACACAAAAGCCTCTTCAGTCATTCTTCCTCCACAGATCTAAGAACAGAACCCCACCATGATATATACATACATACATACATTCGTGTGTGTGTGTGTGTGTGTGTGTATATTTTCTGTTTCATTCTATCCCTGGCCCTGTGGCTCCAGCCTGCCAGGGTCTACACTCAGAGGGGAAGAAGAAAGCTTTAAAACACCCTCTGGGGTCTGGAGAGATGGCTCAGCCCGTAAAAGCACATACCGTTCCAGCAGAGGACCGAAATTCCGTCCCCAACACCCACAGTGAATGACATTCAACTGCCTGTAACTCCAGCTCCAGGGAATCTGACATTTCCCAGCTTTCACATGCACACACCACAAATGGACACACACACACACACACACACACACCATATAATTAAAACCTAAGAAGAAAGCTGGGCATGGCGGGCGCACACCTCTAATCCCAGCACGCAGGAGGCAGAAGCAGGCAGATCTCTGTGAGCTGGAAGCCAGCCAGAGTTCCAGATTGAGTCCCAGGCTAGCCAGGACTAAATAATGATACTCTGTCTAAATAAACAAACAAACGAATGAATAATAAAAAATAAAATCTTAAGAAAACATCTCTTTCTCTCTCTCAGTCATCTCAGGCTGCTGTACTGGTCTTTGCTCCTTGACAAAGCTTTCTGTGGTAAACCCTGTTCTCACTTGTGGAAAAGGCTGGTCCAATCCAGCCACCAGTGCCCCACCCAGTACACCTCAAAACCCAGCCGCACAAGGCTACCGACACAAAGAGCGAGCCCGCAGGGCACCAGGAGAGTCTGGCCCCATGTAGGGAGTCAGAGGTGCTTCACAGCAGGCCTGGCGGGCACGCGGAGGGAGGAGGAAAGGACTCGAAGTTCTCTATTGGGCTTAAGTCCAAGAGGAACAAGAACCCAGACAAGCACAGGGCACATTTCATGCCCTCTGGGCACTGGGCAGAAACCCAAGAGAAAGCCAGGCCAACTTTTCCTGGATGCAGGCCTAGGGTGCACAAGGGGCAGACAGCACTGGCAGGGTCCGCTTCTTCTCTGTGATGGCTGTCTCAAAGGAAAGGGGGTCGTGATGCAGAGGCTCAAGGAAGGGAGTCCCAAACACCAGGCATCGTAGGCTCTGTGGTACCACCAAGAGTCTAGACGACCGACCAGCCAAAGGCACGGGGATGTTCCAATCAAGGCAACAGGGTTTGCTCAATTATCCCCCATGCCCTTTCACACACGTACACACACGTGTCCCAGCAAGTCCCTGGGAGGGAGGGAGGAGGGGGCAGGGCGGGCGGGAAGCCCAGACATTTCCAGAGTTAGAAAGTGGGTGGGGCTGGAACATGAGTTCATCTATTTCCGGCCCACTTGGTATAAAGGGAGACTGCAGCCAGGGGACAGAGCACAGCTGGATCAGGCTGCTGCAGAGCCCCGAGAGCTTCGTGAAGGACCGCTGCACACCCCCCTCCGGCAGCACACAGCCAACCACAGCTGAGCGACAGCCAACAAGAGCCAATCACAAGGCACCTTTGAAAGCTCCAGGTAGGAGAAAGGCAAGCTTACTCTCTCACCTTAGGCTTTAAAAGAAGGAAGAAAACGTCCCTTCCCAGAAGTCTCCGTCTGTCACCCTCATTGTCCCTCTGTTCCCTTCCACTCTTTTCTGGAACTCTGCAGCCTTTAGTCCATCCTAGCCCAACCAGGACCACAGGTGATAAAGAAAGATGGTCAAACCTCATTTCTAACCCAGTTTCCCAGAAGCGAACACGTTGTCTTTCAGTCCCTATCCAGCAAACCTCCCCTCCTCAATTTAGCAAAAGGACTTTACTTTTAAAAAGAAAGTTACATTTATATGCGTATGTGTGTGGTGCGCGCGTATTCGTGTTCAAGTGTGGAAATTGGGGAGCAGCTTTCAGGAGTCGGCTCTCACGGTAAGCCCAAAGCTGTCATTGTCCAAAGGACTCTCAGCCCCACAGAAGGGATGAGAGATGCACAGGGGGTGTTTTTCTAAGATTCACTCAGGTTAAAAAAAAAAAAATGAGGACAGCCTATGTTAAAAATCAAGCAGCATCTATGGGCGTAATCATGCCTATAATCACAGTACGTGGGAAAGGGTAGCAGGACTGTCCTGAGCTCTAGAGCAGCCTGGATTACATAGCAAGCAAGATTCTGGGAAAAAAAAAATTAAAAGAATTGGTCGGAAGCAGAAGGGGATGAGCCCATCATCCAATTGCATTATGGGGTCTTAATGAATGTGAACTCACCGGACTGCTCTCCTTTTGACTAGAGGCAAGCACGGAGAGCCTAGTCCATGACTGAAGAGGCAACACATCCCCCTCCGGGCATTCTTCCAGAAGCATCTCCTTATCAGATTCTCTTCTCTTTATCCTAGGATGCAGATGTCTTCAGCCCTCGCTTGCCTCACCCTGGGCCTGGTTCTGGTCTTTGGGAAAGGGTTCTCTTTACCCCTTCAAAAGTCCCACACAACCCATCAGGCCACCGACTTCGGAGTAAAAGTGTTTCGGCATGTGGTCCAGGCCTCCAAAGACCGGAATGTCGTCTTCTCTCCCTATGGTGTGTCCTCGGTGTTGGCTATGCTGCAGCTGACCACAGCAGGGAAAACCCGGCAGCAGATCCAAGATGCTATGGGATTCAAAATCAATGGTGAGAGTTGGGGCAGAGTGGGAGACGGAGGAGAGGGGTCAGGAGGTGCTCATGGACCAGGATCCAGAACAAACAGAGAAGGCAGGGAAGGCTGGCCGCAGCATCACCGAGTCTAGTCATGTTCAGCCGTAGCCCAGAGACTACCCGTTTTCTCTCCCACTGTTGGGTCAGTTGATCTTGACTTGTACCAGCCAGTGGATTCTGCACACAGGGACTGTGTGACCCTGGTGCTGGGATGTAACTTGCCTAGCATGCACAACGCCCTGGGCTCCAGCCCCAAACCAAATGAAACTGGAGATGGTGGTGCAGAACTGTGACCACGTTGCTTGGGAAGTGGAGGCAGAAGAATTAGGAGTTGAAGCTCACGCTAGCTAAGTATCCGGTTTAGCGAGAGCCAGGATTACATAACACCTTTAAAAGCCAAAACAAAACAAACCATGTGACCTTAACTCTTGTAAACCTTGGTTTTATTATCTGTGAAATAGGGAACAACTAAAGAATGTCTCTCACACATATGTAATAGGATTACAAACATGAATTACCCGATAATGCCATTAATATAAGACCAGCCTAGCTAGGCTCGGTGGCACATGCCTGTAGTTGTAGCACTTGGGAGGCTGAAGGAGGAGGAGGATTGTGAAGTCGAGGCCAGCCTAGGCTACATAGCAAGCTCCACTCCAGGCTGGGATATAAAGCAAGACCCTGTCACATAACCAAATAGAAGAGGAAGCCAGGCAGGGTGGCTCATGCAGGGATCCCCAGGGATCCCAGTATCTGCGAGGCTGTCAGAGGGATTGTGGCGGTGAGGGGTGAGGGGAGGGGTTGCAGGGCGGATGCAAACTAAGGTTTATAATTTAAGAACAGAATATTCTAACGCAAAGAAAAGATTGGGAGCTGAGACTTTGGGGAAAAGAAGCATAAAAATGTTATGATTTGAAGACTGACTATAGTAGTACACGCCCCTAATCCCAGAACTGGAGAGGCTACGGCAGGAGAATTCCTGTTAGCTTCCAAGACATCTAGGATTATATATAGTGACTGGTGAAGCAGTCTGGGTTCACTGTGAGACCCTCAGGGAGGGGTGGGGAGAGGAGAAGAAGGAAGAGAAGAGGAGAACGAATGAGAGAGGGAGACAGTTGGGCATGGTGGTGCATACCTTTAGTCCCAGCACTCAAGAGGCTGAGGCAGGCAGCTCTCTGTGAGTTCAAGGCCAGCCTGAACTACATAGTGTCATGCCACTCAGAGGTACATGGTGGACCCAGTCTCAAAAAATGAGGGGGGCGGAGATAAGGGAAGAGGGAGAGATGGAGAAAGAGGGAGGAGAGAGAGAGAGAGAGAGAGAGAGAAGAGAGAGAGAGAGAGAGAGAAAGATTAGTTCGGAAAGAGACCTCCCTCCACTGACTCCTGGAAGATTGGAAGAGCCTTGTCTGCCTGGACAGGGGTAGGGCCCTCCTTGGGAAACCTGGCCCAGCTGAAAGACCTTGGCTCAACGCGAGCCTAATGGATCCTGTCCTGATCTCTGCAGAGAAGGGCACGGCTCGGGCCCTCCGCCAGCTCTCCAAGGAGCTCATGGGGCCATGGAACAAGAATGAGATCAGAACTGCGGACGCCATCTTTGTCCAGCGGGACCTGGAGCTGGTCCAGGGCTTCATGCCCCACTTCTTCAAGCTCTTCCAAACCACCGTGAAGCAGGTGAACTTCTCAGAGGTGGAGAGAGCCAGATTCATCATCAATGACTGGGTGGAGAGGCACACCAAAGGTAAGCCTCGGGGAAAGCAGGCCAGTCCCAAGGGAAAGAGCAGAGAAAGGGAAATCGGTGTCAAATTCACACATCCCCCCAGTCCTCCCAGTCAGCTTTGTCTGTGGGGATAAAAGGCAAATGTTTCAAGAAGCAAAGCAAAATAGCTAATGTTTGTGCTTTTCCTTTCCTGCTGTGGTGCTGAGGATGGGAGCCAGGGCCTCATGCATGCTGGGTAATCACTATACCACTGAGCCATGCCCCCAGCCCCTCCCTGGGAGATTCTAGGCAGGGGCTCTACCACTGAGCCACGCCCCCAGCCCCTCACTGGGGGATTCTAGGCAGGGGCTCTACCACTGAGTCACGCCCCCAGCCCCTCACTGGGGGATTCTAGGCAGGGGCTCTACCACTGAGCCACGCCCCCAGCCCCTCACTGGGGGATTCTAGGCAGGGGCTCTACCACTGAGCCACGCCCCAGCCCCTCCCTGGGGGATTCTAGGCAGGGGCCCTACCACTGAGCCACGCCCCCAGCCCCTCACTGGGGGATTCTAGGCAGGGGCTCTACCACTGAGCCACACCCCCAGCCCTTCACTGGGGGATTCTAGGCACATACTCTGCCACTGAGCTGTAACCCAAAACTGTGTTTGTCTTAGTAAGGCTTTTGTATAAAGCCACACAGAGCTGGGTATAATAGCTTATATCTGTAGGAAGATCATGAGTTTGGGGTTAGTCTGAACTACATAGCAAGATCCGCACCCCAGCAAAAGAAAAAAAAATAGACTACAGAGACAAAAACTAACCAATTCAAGCTAATTGCAGTACAATAGCTACCCCACAAACCAACCAGCCAAACAAGCAAAACAAAACCTAGCTCAAGCCCACCAGGACCAGCAAGGTAGCTCCATAGGTAGCTCTTACTGTGGAGCCTGGTGACCTGAACTTGATTCCTGGAAGCCACAAACATGTGGGAGGAGAGAATCCATTCCACATAAGCTGCCCTCTGACCTCCACTTGGCATGCACGCCCCCCATACCTCATACCTCCCGCCCCCCACAATAGTAATAATTTTTAAAACAAATAAAACCAAAATCACCATGAAAGTCATCGCTGTCAATAAGAACAGCAGTACCTGTAACACAGATGTGTACAGGCCTCCAAGATTATAGCTTAGGGGGAAAAAGAAGAGGTGAAATGAGGAAAGATGGAGGTTTCCAATTCTGATACTCAAGTGGATCCCAGAGCCAAGAAAAACATGGTTGAAGCCAGGTTCATGCCTGTCATCCCAGCTCTTGGGAAGCTGAGGCAGGAGGATTACCTGAATTAAAGGCCAGCCTAGGCTACAGAGTGATCTTTGGACTAAGCTGGACTATAAAGGGGGGGGGGAGAGAAAAGGAAGGGAAGGAGGGGGATAGGGGATAAGAAAGAGGGAGGGAGGGAGGGAGTGAGAATAGCGAGCTGAACACATCCCACACTTACCTGCCACAGTTCTTTGTGTCCCTTCAACGTACATCCATTTGAGAGCTGGGAACAGAAGGGAAGCATCTAAGATGCTTAAAACCCATTGCACTTCTTGACCGCCTCGCTTCCCTTAGGTATGATCAGTGACTTACTGGCCCAGGGGGCTGTAGACGAGCTGACACGCCTGGTGCTGGTGAATGCCCTCTACTTCAACGGCCAATGGAAGACCCCTTCTTAGAGGCCAGCACCCACCAGCGCCTCTTCCACAAGTCTGACGGCAGCACCGTCTCCGTGCCTATGATGGCTCAGAACAACAAGTTCAACTACAGTGAGTCCAAGATCCCCAGTCCCCATCTCACAACCACAGACCCAGGGCAGCATTCACAGAGTCCCTCTTAGAGGGAGGACTGTGGCAGAGGAGGTGGACACACCCAAGTTATTACAAAGACTTACCAAGCAGTATCAGGAGATACTGCGATAATTCAAGTTGGGGGTGGCAGAGGAATCAGTTTCTTTCATGCTAGTTTAAGCTGAAATTTAGATAATCTTCCAGACCCACATCTGCCAGACAGACCCTTGAGCCCATCTCTTCTCTTAAGAGCTCTAGTGTGGTTACCTGCGGCCAAGGAGCCCAGCTAGGGGGAAGACTATGTGGGAATTGAGTGACCAAGGGAATGAGTTAATGAGTAGAGTCAGACAGAGAATAAGGAAGATCAAGAGGGGAAAAACAGGCAGAGAGGGTGGGATGTAGCTTAGGGAGAATGCTCACCCAGCATTAGGAAAGCCATGGGGTCCTCGCTCAGCTCATAAACCAAGTATGGTGGGGGATCCTGGGCCACAAAGCTAGTTCAAAAAAGGGAAGGAGAAGAAAACATTTGAATGGGATGTGGAGCAGGTGAAGGACCTCCAAAACTCGAGTAGAGAGCTTGGCCTTCTAGAAGGAGAGAAGGGGAGAGAAGCAGGGGGAAAGCTAGGAAGGAAGCCGCGTGAGTCGGAGCCTTTTCCAAGGCGCCATCTTGGTATCTTCCCAGCTGAGTTCACCACCCCGGATGGGCATGAGTATGACATCTTGGAACTGCCCTACCATGGCGAAACCCTCAGCATGTTCATCGCGGCCCCTTTAAGAAGGATGTGCCCCTCTCTGCCCTCACCAACATCTTGGATGCTGAGCTCATCAGACAATGGAAGAGCAACATGACCAGACTGCCCCGCTCCTCATCCTGCCTAAGTAAGCCATCCCATCGCCAACGCCCTAACCCTGATACCCACTGCCCCTCCTAAAGCCGCTGTCCCTGTGCGGAGTTTCCCAGAAGGGTAATGTTCACAGGGAAGGGACATGTGTGGGTGGTTAGATGGGAAACCTAGCCTGGGTTTGATTATGGTTTCTGATTTCATCATTTTTCTGCCTGTTTCTACTGTTTGAGAGGAGAGAGATTTTTTTTTTATAAAACATGTCCCCACATAGACCATGCACAGAATGCTCAGGAAGAGTCAACCAAAGTGAAGCACAGTGGCACAAGCCTCTAACCCAGTGTTAGGCTGAGACAGGATAGTGAGTTCAAGACCAGCCTTGGCTACGGGGACAAGATTGCTAGAGATATAGCTTAGTTTGTAGAGTGCTCAGCTAGTATGCTCGAAGCCCCAGGTTCAAACCCAATACTACATAGACCAGTCGTGGTGGTACAAACTTATAATCCTTGAATGGCTAGCACAAGAGGGTAATGTGTTCAAGACTAGCCTGGGTTACACACAGTAAGACCTTATATCATAGGGGAGGGGGCTGTCAGGGAAAGAGGTGGGGATATAGCTCAGTTGTCAGGGTTCTTACCTCACGTGCTCAGAGCCCTAAATTGAATCCCCAGCACCACGTAAACCAGAAATGACAGTTCACTGTTACAATCCCCGATCCTGTCACTAGGGGGCAGATTAGGAGTTCAAGGTCTCCTTGTTCTGGATCTTGAAAGACCCCCATCTTTAAAAAACCAAAAAGTTCAGCCCAAAGAGGAACTAGAGAAAGAAGTGGGGGGTGGTCTGAATTATTCTACACCCATTTGTCAGTGTCTCCCATCTCAACCCATCCCCCCTCCTTCCCTCACCCACCAACAACAGAACGCATCATTCCCAGAGTCAGAGGAGACTTCCAAACACATATTTCTTTCTTTTTTTTTTTTTTTCTTTTCCCCTAATCCTTCTGCAGAATCAAAAGGGGTGGAGAGGGCTGTGCCTCAGTAATTCCAGAATTATAGGGAAGCTCCCAGCCAGGCTCCCCCTAAACTCCCAGATGCTGCAATGCCAGCCTTAGAGACAGCGGAGTGTTGGGTTGCTTTAGATGCTGACCTTCTGCTACTGTCTTTCTCCCTCATCAAGATGGAGATAATGAGTCATACCCTGGTGGGAAGCAAGGAGGGGGGGCCCAAAGTCTCATTCTGCGTGCACTCAGAACAGCCTGCAGACCACAGTTAGCTCCAGCACCCTCGCGAGGGAGAATGTGAACCTGTCCCCCTCCTGCAGTCAAATGGAATACAATTATGTTCAAACTACTGTCTTATTTGAGGAAAGCCATTAGTCATGGATTCGAGGGGGTGGAAAGATTGAACAATGTTCATTAATATTAGAAGTTTCTAGCAAGGAGGAAAAATAGGCCAGACCTCCTAGCCAAATGAAGTTTCAAAGACTTCTAATGCCATACTAGGGGGTGGAGGCAGGAGGATCAAAAGTTCAAGGTTAGGGCTGAGGATATAGTTTAGCGGCTGGAATGCTTGCCCGACTTGTTCCAAGCCCAGGGTTCTAACCTCAGAGCTACATAAACCACACGTGGTGGTGCACACCTGTAAATTCTAGCACTCAGGAGGTAGAGGCAGGAGGATCAGGCGTTCAAGATCATCTTCAGATATATTATGAGTTTGGGGCCAGCCTGGGCTACATGAGATCCAGTGTCAAGACAAAACAAAAAGCCAGACCTCTTTCCTGTGTGCTCATGTCAGTTTCTACCCTGTCCCACTGTCCTAGGCAATATCTGAAAGGTCCTTGGAGAAGCAGCATTTGAGAGTCAAACTAACGCTGTCCTCTGTTCTTGCCCACAGGTTCTCTCTGGAAACTGAAGTGGACCTCAGAGGACCCCTGGAGAAGTTGGGCATGACTGACATGTTCAACCCAGCCCAGGCTGACTTCACAAGTTTTTCTGGTGAGAGACGATCCCCCTCGTTTTCTTGCTTCCGAGGGTCGGGGTTTCCGAGGGTCAGAGGATTGAGTGCAGGCTAATCTGTCCTCTGGGTCCCGCTCTGTTTCAGACCAAGAGCAGCTCTCTGTGGCGCAAGCACTACAAAAGGTCAGGATCGAGGTGAATGAGAGCGGCACAGTGGCGTCTTCCTCCACAGGTGAGTGCGGCTCTGCCTGTGCCGCCCACGGCAATCACCCGCAGGAAAGCTAGTGCAAGCCCAGTCATCATCCTTTCCCAAACCTGTTCCTCAGTGTGAAAAATGGATTCACTTCCCCGGGACTCTGCTGCCCCATCTATGGCTCCTGAGGTCCTAGTTTGTGATGAGGACCCCCAAAGAAAGCCTGAGTTGTTGTCATAGTGGGAGTGAACTTAAAGGATGTGCTTAGCAGTGAGCCCTAAGTATGTATGTGACTGATAGGAAACTGAGGCTCAGAGGAAGTCGTAAACTTTAGGGCCAATGCCCAGGGAACAAAGAAAGCACCTGAAGCCAAGCATAGTGGCACATGCCTCAGGAGGCTGAGCAGAAGGATGCAGGTTCAAAAAAGCAAGGCCCTTGTTCTGAAAAACCAAACACTGGGAAATGTAGCTTGATGGTAGAGCCTTTATCTAAAATCCCCCAGTAAGGTGATGGAGTGTGGCTCAGTGGTAGAGCCCCTGTCTAGAATCCCCAGGGAGGGGCTGGGGGCGTGGCTCAGTGGTAGAGTTCCTGCCTAGAATCCCACAGGGAGGGGCTGGGGGCGTGGCTCAGCCATAGCACTCTTGCTCTAGCATGCAGGAGGCTCTGGGTTCCATTCCCCACTACTAGTTTCTTTTAGGCCCCTTGAAAATCATCCCCAGTGCTGATATCCGATAGACTGGTGTCACTGGATCTCCTGGGATCACTCCAGTGATAACATCCCCCAACCCTAACATATTGTGTCTTTTCTTTCAGCTATCCTAGTCTCAGCCCCATGGCCCCTTTGGAGATGGTTATAGACCGATCCTTTCTCTTTGTGTTCGGCACAATCCGACAGGTGAGCAGACCCTATAACATTCTCCTGGCCTCACGATGTTTTAAAAAAAATCATTATACACCTGCCCATCATGTAGATGTCCCTCGAACCCTAGAAACTCTGCAAAGATTCTGGAACTCAGTTCCATTCCTTCGCCAGTACTTTGTCACAGCCCACGCAGTGCCAGGACCCCAGTCCTAACTTAGTCACTAGGTGGCTGTGACTCCTGGCAACTCCTTAGATCTCGATTCTCAACTGACATGATTCTTCTACCCCCAGAGACAATCCTCTTCCTGGGCCAGGTGATGGAGCCTTGACAGTGAGAAGAGAAGCCTTCGTTTGGGACGAAACTGGAAATGTTATAAGTAGAAACTCTGAAGAAAAGAATTGTTTTAAGAACTCTATGGGGACAAAGAGAAGGCATGTCTTTCTTACCCCCACACTGGTAAATCTTTCCAACCAGCCTCCCAGACCTTGGACTCTCGAAGGGGGAAGAGTCTAACTCCCTCACTAAGGATTCTTACCCCACAAAGGTCTCATCCGACCACAGAACTCACAAAGCCTGGATCTGCCCAGCATTCAGCCTTTGGACCGGGTTCCCACCAAGGCCCCAGCAGGGCGGGACCACAGTGCTTTCGCTCAGCCAAGTCTTTGTGTTCCAGTCATACTGTGAGCACCTCTTGCATCGCCTGCCATTGCGTCGCCCAGGCCAAAGGAAGAAGCACTGTCCTATCAAAGGTCCATTGTGGATATGACCACCTTGCCTGTCTCCGAGGGGCAACAGATAGACAGAGCAAATGATCGCCCGATATTGAGCCTTCTCCGGCTCCCTTTATGCCCTCCCTCCCCTGACACAGCTTGCTTATGTTATTTCAGAGTGTAGGTGACTTGTTTACAAAGCCTTTTTCGACCCACAAACTTTTTTCATTTGGGAAGAATGAAAGAAAGCTCAGACGTGTGTGTGCCTGGCTCTTCATCCCCAGTCTCCCAGTGGCGAGTGGGGGAGGTCCTGGGGAGATTCCAGGGGTGTGCTTGAATATTTATCTCCTTCTTACTCTTGTACGTTTATTGGGGAGAAGAAGCACTATTAAGGAAAAAGCATTTTATTTAAACCATGGCATATGGCGTCCTATTTGGAGCTGTATCCCGTATGTCAAGGGTGCATCACTCCACAAACCTGCCCCTCCGGGTGGCCTCGTGCTGGGGCTCACACTGCCGCCTAGCGGCAGCCGAACACACCCTTACCCCATCCCTCCCCCGCATCCTCCCCCGCGGCTCTTTTCCTTAGGGACCTTGCCAAGGTGACGCTTGGCAGACCACGTTAAAGGAAGGGGGGAAAAAGATTAGGTGGAAGGGAGAGAGATTTGAGAGAGGGCAAAGTGGTTTCAAATTTTTCCAATACATTTAGAAGCAGAATGAGAAAAGGGGCTGTGTGACCGAACAGGACAGAACTTTCTCCAATTACTGGGTGACTCAGAGCTGCACTGGTGACTCACTTCAATGTGTCATTTCCGGCTGCTGTATGTGAGCAGTGGACACGTGGGGGGGGGGATGAAAGAGGCAGCCAGCTCCTGGTCAACCACCTTAGTTAGATAATCTTTTTTGAAAGCTTCCTGGCTGGGGGTATGATCAGAAAACCAATTTACTGAAAAACTGCACAAGAAGATAGCGTGAATGCAATTTCATAGCAGGCCACTCTGCTTCCGTTATGTCTCCACCGGAAAAAAATAATTTGGGTGTTTTTGCTTTTCCCTCTCTCCTTCTCTCCCTCTCTCTCTTTTTCTCTTTTCATTATGCACTGGACAGCCACACACCGTGTACCCGTAGAGACCCCAAATGTGGGGTCACATGGTCTTGAATTTTGTTGGTTACATATGCCTTTTTTGTTGTTGTTTGTTTTCACTTTTGATATATAAACAGGTAAATATATTTTTAAAAAATAATAAAAATACAGACTATGCAAACCAAATTGCTTGCTTCCTTTGCCTTCTATGTCTTACCCAACGCAAGGAACGAAAACAGTATTGTGGGCTGGTAAAATGGCTCAGTGGGTAGAACACACGCCGCCCGAGACCAAGGACTTGAGTTCAAATACCTGCATCCCACATGATGGGAGGAGAGAACTGGCTCCTGAAAGCTGTCCTCTGACCGCCACACACACAAACACGGCACATGCTCACACACACACACACACACCACACACACACACAGAATAATAACAAAATAAAGGTGAGGAGCCGGCAAGATGTGTCCGATGGTAAAAGCACTTGCTGAGAAGTCTAAGGATGACCTTAGTCCGATTCCCAGGACCCATACCACAGTGAGAGGAATAACTGACAGGACTGTCCTCTGACTTGCACACATACATGATGGACACACATGTATGTGCTCACACGCACATACACACATGATATAAAATAAGCTGGGAGGTGGTAGCCATGCTTTTAATCCCAGCACTTGGGAGGCAGAGGCAGGCAAGGATCTCTGAGTCTAAGGCTAGCCTGGTCTACAGACTGTATTCCAAGATAGCCAGGGCTACACAGAGAAACCCTGTCTCAGAAAAATAAACAAAAATGAATGTAAATTAAAAAGAACATTACTGAGCAGTGGGTGTGGTGGGGACACACCTGTGTGCTAGCACTTGGGAAGCAGAGGCAGGAGGGTCACCAGTTCTAGGTCAGTTTGGCCTCAGGTATAGACTGGTCGCCATAACAAACAAAAGCAGTAACAACAGATCACTGGTGGTGGTGGGGACTTTGGTGAACTACACACCCACAGGTCCAAGCCTGTGGGGAAATCCATGGCACAGTCGCCACAGCAACTGTAATCTGTCTCCAGGACACGTTGTGCAGGGCTTGATTCCCTCCCAGAAACCATCCTAAAATGGAGGAAAGGATGGCTTGAGGACATGGCTCAGTTGGAGGAAGTTGCCCGGCATGCAAGAAGCTCATGTGGAGACCAGTGATCCTTGGCACTTCATCACACCAGGCATGGTGACACACGCCTGTCATTCTAGCACTTGGGAGATAGAGGCAAAAGAGTCAGAAATTCAAGACCATCTTGGGCCAACCTGGGCTACACATAGCCTTGTCTCCAGAAAGACAGAAGGAGGAAAAAGAAGAAAGAGATTGGGGCAGGAGGTATGCTGGGATGGGGGTACTCAACCTTGATCCCAGCACTTGAGAAACAGAGACAGCTGGATATCTGTGAGTTCAAAGCCAGCCTGGTTTGTACAATGTGTTTCAGGCCAGCTAGAGAGACAGACCCTGGCAAGAAAAAAAGAGGGGGGGAGGGAGAAAGGGAAAGAAGAAAGAATGGTGGAATATATCTGTACCCAGCAGTTGTTGAAGGCTGGGAGTTTGATACCAGAATGACCTTCACAGTGAGATTGTGTCTCAAAAGCAGGAAAGCCAGGCTTGGGGTGCACACCTATAGGCCCAATACTTGAGAGGTAGAGTCAAGAAGATCGAGAGTTCAAACTCAGTCTCTGCTACATAGTAAGCCTGGGAAATGTAAAACAAGGAGGAAGAGGAGGAGGAAGGGGAAAGGGATGGAGGGGAAGACAGATCCAGATCCAGCAAACACCTCTCACCCACACCCAAGGGCCTAATTAATTGATGCCTGCCTCTGGATTCTCAAATCTATCCTATATCATTTCCTTCCTTCCATCAGGTACCCTCACCCACCCTCTTTACCCTTTTCTCCGTTTCTCCAGCCCAGGTCAGGTTGCACTTCCTTCTCCTGGGATGGCCCCGTGAAGCCCGCTAATGGGATCAACTTCAATAAATTCCAATTAGGCTGTCCTTGCCTGGCCTGTAACAATGCTCGCTTTCAGGAGCCCAGCTCCATCTAGACAGGATGTTTCCCAGGAAATGAGGCTCTTTTGTTACATATACACTTTCTGTAGCTACTTTTTTTTTTTTTTTTTTTGGTTTTTTCGAGACAGGGTTTCTCTGTGTAGCCCTGGCTGTCCTGGAATTCACTCTGTAGACCAGGCTGGCCTCGAACTCAGAAATCTGCCTGTCTCTGCTCCCAAGTGTTGGGATTAAAGGCATGCGCCACCACTGCCGGCTCTGCAGCTACCTTTAAAGGCCTTCCTGAAAGTTTATTTTTTTAAACCTCTAGTTTGGGGCTTGGGAGCTGAGTTATTGCTGTTCTATGTGTGCAGGACTGGGTATCCAACTTCAGAGCATCGAGCATTCTAAGCAAGAGTTTCTAGGCTGAATGGAATCAGCTGGTAAGGGGCTACGGGCATGGCCTGGTGGTAGACTACGGCCAGTGAGGGGCTGGAAGCGTGACTTAGAGGTAAACTATAGTCAGTGAAGGGCTGAGGGCGTGGCTCAGTGGTAAATTATGGACGGTGAGGGGCTGGGGGCGTGGCTCGGTGATAGAATTTTGCATAGCATGTGTGGAGGCCCTGGGCGCATTCCCCGGCACATAATAGAAAAACAAAAACAAAAATAATAAAATAAAAAGACCAAAGGGTAAATGCATAGACACCACTGGGTTAGCCTAGCCTAGAGACTCAAACAAGAGAGGTCTATACTGAGATTGCAGCCCAAACTTCAGCCGAGGGCAGGCAAGAGGGCTCCGCGGGTAAAGGCATTTGTTGTCAAGCAATGAGCTCCATGTCCATGACTGGCATGGGCGGAGTTGAACACTAATTCCTGTAATTCATCTTCTGACTTCCGCATGTGAACCATGGTACATTCGTATCTGCATTCACGCACACGCACGCGCGCAGGCGTGTGCGCGCGCGCACACACACACACACACACACACACACACACACACGCACATGCGCTTCCTTGCAGGCAAAGTAAATAAATGTAAAAGAGGAAGAAAACTGTCTTTTGTCACTGGTTTCCATCCTGCCTCACTGTCTTGTACAAATTCCCTTTGGGCTCAATGGTGGGTAGCTGGGGTGGTGAAGACAACCACCTAAGAATTCAAGGACACTCGGACCCAGATACAATCTTCTTCGACCCTGAAAATGTGAGCACTTCTAGGCCTCGGGCTGAAGGCTGAATAGTGACCCATTTATAATAAGAGATTTTTCTTTTAAAAACTTACAAGGAACTCTACACCAAAAAAAAAAAAAAAAAAGCTCAAAAAAGCAGGACTCGTGAGCCCTAATTCTCCAATATGCAGTTCAAAAATGGCCTTACATGCTGAGAAGGCTCAAGAAAAAAGGATTCTTCAAAAGGTCCCCTCACCGCAGAGGAGAGTCAAGCAAGGCGCTGCCCCACTTAACGGGTTCTTGGTTATTCTCAGATACAATCAAGATAAAGACGGTGAAGGACCTCAGCGACCCCGCAGCAACCTCCCAGCGGGCAAGCTGCCCGCCCTTTTTGACTTCTGCATGGCCTCCTTTCCTTGGCTTTTCAAACTTTTCCTTCTTTTCTCTATTTCTTTAGAGATGAAAAACTAACAAGATCTGTCCCCGGCCGTCACTCCCATCGTTTTTTATTATTATTATTTTTTTTTTTGAATCTCACACAGTGGGATTGTTTATCTGCCCATGGACAGGCAATGAACATGAATGTGGGAAGCCCTCCGCGATAAAAATATTCTATAAAGACCACATCCATCAAGGAGACCTGACCTGTTTCCAAACTTTTCTTTTCTTTTTAACAGGATACCATTAAATACCCTAGGTTATCCTTGGACTCACGATCCTCCTGCCTCACCCTCCCGAGTGCTGGGATTGTGTGTCACACGCCTAACTTAATGGTGGTGGGTTTTGGGTTGGGTCTGTCTGTTTTTTTCTTTTGAGACAGGGGCTCAATATGTAAATCAAGCTGGCTTCAAACTCATAGAGACACATCTGCATTGCCTCTCGAGTGCTGGAATTAAAAGACTCATTAATCTTAGGGAGGTTTTGTTGTTTTATTTTAAGGCAGGGTCTTCATATATAGCCCCGGCTAGCCTTGAACTTACCGTCATCCTGATGTAGCATCCTGAGTGCTGGGGTGACAGGTATGTAAATCTCATCTGGCTCAGTTAAGCCTATTTTTTTTTAATAATTATTTTTATTATAAATTATAATATAATTTATAAATAAATAAATATTTATTTATTGTTATCTTATTAAGGGTGTTTTGTCTGCACGTATGTCTGTGTGCCACAGCCATCATCCATGCAGTGCCTGAGGAGCCTGAAGAGGGCGTTGGGTTTCCTGGAAGGGGAGTTACTAGTTATAGATGCTTATTAGCTGTCATGGAGGTGCTGGGAATTGAACTCAGGACCTCTGGAAGAGCAGTCAGTGCTCTTAACCGCTGAGCCATCTCTCTGGCCTCTGAACCACTTTTTAAAATAAAAGGTCTGTCAAGGAAGTTTATTGTAATAACAGTGTTAACGTTTATGGAGAGAAGAGGAAACCTGAAACAGGGTCCTGGAGACGGCCGAGCAGAGAAAGGCACTTGGCTCCAAGACGACCTGAGTGTAATGCCCAGAGGAAAGAGGAGCTAACCTACTCCTACAAGTTGTCCTCTGTCATCTGTCTTCCACACAGGTGGCTATGCACACCCACGCAATAATACATAATACATAAATAAATAAATAAATAAATAAATAAATAAATGTTTTTAAAAAACTTTTAAAAGGCATTTGCATTAACTTTAAAAAAAAAAAAAAAAACAGAGAGAGCCGGGCAGTGGTGGGCACGCTTTGATCCCAGCACTTGTAACCAACGCACCCTAATTCCTACTAATATTTTTGTAATTACCCAACAGCACCACAGAGTACAACAGCTGCCCTTCTGTTGATAAGTGTATCCACTCTTTGTGGCATTTATGAGTGAGAATAAGTCTTCCCCAGACACCAAAAGTGCTTAGAAGAGCCTATGAGATGGCTTGGTGGGTAAAAGCGCTTGCTGCCAAGCCTGAGGAACTGAGTTCGATCCTGGGTCCTACATAATAGGAGGGAACTGATTCCTGAAAATCGCCTCTGATCTCCATATACAGCCATGCATGGTACGTGCGTCTCCCACGATCCCGACCAAATCAGTCACTCTGTTGTTGCTGTTTGTGTATGTGTTTTAAGAGTTTATATACATCTAGGCAAACTGGGTTGGCTTCATGTTCCCATCTCCAGCACTTGGATTTATATATACCACTCTTTAGTCTGTCTAGAAGCTTCCTGGGTAAAGTGTGTGTGTGTGTGTGTGTTGTGTGTTTCCCCCCAACCCCAGTCCCCACTCCCCATCCCCCTATCCCCGTCACCAGATATCACATTTACTCTAACAGAATTCTCTTTTCTAGACGGAAACAGCTGTCTTCCAACAAAATCTTGCCAAGTTTGAATTCTATTGTTTTGCTCAGATTCATTTAAAAGACAAACACGGGGCTGGGAATGTGGCTCAGTCGGTAGAGTGTTTTGCCTAGTGTGCATAAAACCCTGAGTTCCATCCCCAGGACGTAAGCCAGGCGTAGTGACACAGGCCTGCCATCTCAGCACTCCTGTAAAGGATCGGAAGTTGTAGGCCATCCACCCTTGGCTGGGTGGCAATTTGAGACCAGTCTATGATACAAGAGACTCTGTCTCAAAAAAAGGAGCGGAAGTGGGGTGGGTGGGTGGGGGGTGGGAGGGATGGAATACCAAACTTTATCTTTGATATTTTGAAGCCTAAAAAATAATGTCTAAGTGGTTCATTGAGACTACTCAGTCAGTAAAGGCACCTGCCACCAAACCTGACAACCTGAGTTCAATCCCTAGGTCCCATATGGAATGAAAGAACCTACTTGAGCAAGTGTTCTCTGACCTCTACATGTGCACCATTGGCATGTACACACACACACACCACACACACCTTGTTTACTGGTTTTTTTTTTCAGGGTTGCTTTGTTTTGTCTTAGGAGACTAGGTCTCAACTACATAGCTCAGAAAGAACCTGAACGTGTCATTCATCTGCCTCAGCCTCTCAAACGGGAAGGCAGTGTGTGCCAGTCCTCCCAGCTAAGACTGAGTAATTTATAAAGAGGATCGTGATGGCCATGGCTCCGGAGGCTGGGAAGGCCAGGAGCATGGGTCCGGCCTCTATTCAACCTCCACCAAGGGCCTGGTGCTGCTTCCCAGTCGGAGTGGGGTCAGGGGAGAAGAGCAAATGGATGTGTGCAGGGGAGAGAAGATGGGGGGGGGGTGGATTCCATTTGTAACAACGCTTGTTCAGTGACTAATGCAGCCGAAAGGAATGAGACATCATGATTGTTCTCTAATGGCTCTGTTAGGTACTTTTGTGTTGTTGTGATAAAGTGCCTGAGGAAAGCAGTTTCCGGGAGGGTTTGTTGTGGCTCACAGTCTGAGAGTGCACAGTGGGGCAGGGATGACAGCAGAAGGGTGGAGCTGGCATCTGCAGTCAGGAAGCAGAGAGTAGGTGCTGGGGCTCAGTTCGCTGCCTCCTTTTCTTTGAGTCTGGAGTCCCAGGCAATGGGAAGATGCCACTCACATTCAGGGTGGATCTTCCTGTCTAGGTTAAACTCTCTGGAAATCCTTGACGGTAACAGGCTAAGGTGTGTCTCCTAGGCGATTCCAAATCCAGTCAGGTTGACAATGAAGATTAAGTATCTCGGGATTTGGATCATGATTTCAGGGGGTTGCAGTCCTTTGCCCTGGGGAGACGTGATGGAATGTTCCATACAATGTGGTGGGAACGTGATGCAGGGCTTTTCACATGGCAAGAGACCAGGCAACAGGAAGCTATGAGAACAAGGGGTGGGTATCACCTTCAAAACCTAGTGATGTACCTGTCAATCATGTCCCATATATCAGTCAATTTTTTCACTGCTGTGATAAAACACTCTGACAAAAGCAACTTAATGAAGAAAGAGTTTATTGTAGCTCACAGTTCAAGGGTATACAGTTCGTTATGAGGAAAACTCAAGGCAGCAGGAGCGGGAAGCAGCTGGTCACATGACATGCACAACCAGAAACAGAGAGTGATGAACACTGGTGCTAGGCTCCCCCTTTCTCCACCCACATGATCCAGGATCCCAGCCAGGGAATGGCACTGCCCACAGTGGAAGGGTCTTCCCACTTCATTTTATAAGATGACGATCACCCCTGGGGCATGCTTCGAGGGATTCCAGGCTGTGTCAGGTTGTCAATTGACACTAACCTATCACACTCCACCGTCTCACGGGTTCTACAGCTTGGGGAGAAAGTACTTAAAACACAACCCTATAGGGCATTTTAGCTTCAGACTATAACTACCCCCTGATTACTTTTTCCTCATAAATGTCTATGAGGATTTTTGTCTGTCTGACTATCTATATACCATGTGTGTGTTTGGTTTCTGTTGAGTTCAAAAGAGAACATCAAATCCCCTGGAACTGGAGTTACAGATGGCTCTGAGGCACCATGTGGTACTGGGAACCAAACCTGGATCCTCTGCAAGAACAGCAGGTTCTTCACCACGGAGCCATCTCTCCAGCCCCAACCCTAATCTCACCTCTTAAAAGCCCTGCTTCCTAATATTGTCCCATTGAGAAATCAAGGCTGGAATTTTAGGGGACTTACACTTAAACTATATCAAAGCTCTGTGTGGGTCACAATTGGAGGTAGTTAATAGATAGTATTCCGGGGGCTGCAGACAGGACTCAGTAGTTAAGTACTAGCTGGGCAACTGAGGACTTAGTTCAGATCCCACAAACTATGTTAAAGCTGGTGCAGCATACTTATCTGGAATCCGTGCTGAGGAGACAGAGACAGATGTGCTCAAGTTCATTGAGACCTGTCTCAAAGTTAAGCTAGAGACTCAGCAAAATGGAGGCGTCAGCAGATCAAGACACTTGGCACAAGCCTGATGACCTGAGTTCAGTCCCTGAGACCCACACAATGAAGGAGAGAGAGATTCCCGAGAGTCATCCTTAATCTTCACTAGCATGGTGTACTGGCATGTACACACACATACACACACACCAACACACAAACACACACGTGCTCATGCACACATGTAAAGAAATGAATAAACAAGGTGAGATCAATTGAAGACACCAGATCCAGATATCCATTTTGCCCTCACTTTCATGTTGCACTCGTGTACATGCAGACAACTCACATGAACACACCCATTAAACACATACACACACTACACATGTCTATGTAAATACGTGTATATGTACATAGATGTATACACACACACACAAACACCCTATTGAGGGTGATGGGGAGAAAGGAAAATGCACGTGACAGCCTCCCACAGGAGCCTGGAACCCAGCTGAAGCAATGGGCTGACTCATGCAGGCAGTGGAGAGCGCAGGGTGAGGAAATTTACCAGGCAGTTCTCTGTGACATGAAGAGAAACCAGCGCTGACTAACTAAGGCACAGCAGGAAAACAGAGTGCTCAGAGAACTTCCAGGACAGCAGAGAAACAAAATTACAGATGAATAACAATCCCCTCCAATACACCTGTGTCTGCCCACTCTACCCACCTCCTCACTGAACACGGGTGCCATCCTTAGCACCACTGCACTGCCCCCTGAGGGATTTTACCCTCTGACTAACCTACCTCCCATCATGTCCCTGACTCCTAGACCAAAGTCCAGGCAGGCAAGTGAGCACGTGAATACACACAGCTGGACAGAAAGGGCCATGCTGAGGGTTGTGGGGGACATGGATCTGCAATCCCAGTACTGAAGTAATTAAGATCCCAAAATCCAGGCCGGCTTGTGCTATGTAGCCACTTGGAAGCCAGCCCAAGGCTGGCTTTACGAGACCTGGTCTCAAAATATCAAACATGGGCTGGGTATGGTAGTGTACACCTTTAATCCCAGCATGTGAGAGGCAGAGGCAGGGAGGATCTCCATGAATTTGAGGCCAACCTGGTCTACAGGACAGCCAGGGCAGAGAAACCTTGTCTTAAAAACAAAAACCAAAACAAAACACTGTGAATGCTGTCGTTAGAGGGCTAGGATGCGCCTCATTTGGTAGAGTGCTTGTTTAATACACAGGAAGACCTGGGTTCCATCCCTAGCACGGTACAAACCAATTGTAGTGGTTCACGCATGCAATCCCAGCCCTGGGGAGGTAGAGGCAGGAGGATTAGAAGTTCAACGTTACGCTCAGCTACATAACAAGTTTGAGATCAGCCTGGGCTATATCAGACCCCATTTCCAAAAATAATAAAAATAAATAAATGAAAGTAGAATATTGCCGGGTGGTGGTGGTGGCGGCGGCGGCGGCGGCGGCGGCGGCGGCGCACGCCTTTAATCCCAGCACTTGGGAGGCGGAGGCAGAGGCAGGCGGATTTCTGAGTTTGAGGCCAGCCTGGTCTACAGAGTGAGTTCCAGGACAGCCCTGGCTACACAGAGAAATCCTGTCTCGAAAAACAAACAAACAAACAAACAAAAAAAAAAAAAAAAAAAAAGAAAGAAAAAAAGAAAGAAACATCAGAGAGAACTCTGACCACTGCTCTGCCTGGGAAAGAAGTATCTCCCAGGGCTGTCTTCTGTTATCTTCACCTCTATAATAGGAGTTCACATGCTCTGTCTCAACTTTGACCCTTCTCCCTTCTTTGCCTGTAGATAATTTACCAGCTTAGGCTGACTAGCTCATCAGAGTCAGCTCTGCTGGTCTCTCTTCATTTCACCCTTGTGCGTGGATACACCAAACCCGTCTGCTTCACCATCCTCTGGCCCTGCATCTATGCTTCCCAATTAGCCCACATGCTGGCAGATGACTAACACTTTAACCACTGAGCCGACTCCCCGGCTGCTTACCAGTACTTTCATTATGTGGTTCACCGGCCTAAATAGCCATAATTACTCCCAACTGCCCACTGGATCAAACCCTAACACATCCCCAGGCACCGCAGTAAAGGACCCTCTTGGGTAGTCTCTGCCTTCATTATTCACAGGCAATTTAGAAATCCAGCCTATATCTGTCATTCTGCATGACCAAAAGCCTTGCTTACTTGTCTTTTTGTTTGTTTTTAAGATTTATTATGTAATCCCGTGTCTGTGTGAGAGTGTGTGCAGGTACCTGCAGGTCTCCAAGGACGTAAGAAGTGAGCATCAGAAATCCCAGGAGCTGTGATTGCGAGCCACCTTACATGGGTGCTGGGGAACTCGGGTCCTCTGACAGCACTCCAGACCACTGAGCCATCATCTCTCTAGCCCTGGCTACTTATGTTGTTTTGTTTTGGATATAAGATCTCATGTAGCCCAAGCTCGCCTTGAGCTCACTGTGTAGAAGCTAACTACCCACTAAGCCTCCTGCCTCTGCTCCCACGGGCTAGGACTATAGGTGTGTACCATCACAGTTGTCTATGTAAGGCACTGGGGAACAAACCCAGAGTTTCCTTATTAGCCAAGTGCTCTACCAAGCTGCATGTTGGCTAGGGAGAGGAACAGTTAGCAGGGCTGTCAGCCTCACCTGCCATTCCCACTTTTGCTGCTCTTTCTGTCAGCCAGCAGAGTGGAAAGGCAGGATAGGCAACCACACAGGGACAATGCCCAGCCCCCACACTTGGTAAGCTTTGCCTACAAACCCCATCTTCCCAACAATTCTCTTGGAAATCGCCTCTTTTAGGCAAACTGGGGTGAGGAATTATAGAAATTCTCAGCTTTCCAGGGGGTGTGGGGAGCTTATATCTCTAGAGCCTTCAAACTTATCAGGCTGATGGCTAGCTCTTTGCAGTCCTCCCCGCCCCCCCCATGTTTATTTGTGTGTGCAACAGACTGTGTGTATGTACTCACCATACTATGAATGGAGGGCCAAGAAGTCATGGGAACTGTATGTGGGATTGTGTGTATCTATACCTCTTTAATACAGAGAGGGGAAGAAAGGGAGGAAAGAGGACATGATAAAGTTTATTAATATTTATTCTTCCACTATGTGGGTGGAGATCAAACTCAGATTATCAGGCTTGGCTGGCAGCAGGTAATTTTACTCACCAACCACCTTGACAATCATTTAGAGTGTGGTTGTGTGTGTGTGTGTGTGTGCGCGCGCGCGCACACGCATGAGTTTATGTGTACTATGTGCATACATGGTGCCCGAAAGGCCAGAGGGTGTTGGATCCTGTAAAACTGAAGTTACATGTAGTTGTGAGCCACCCATTGTGGTTACTGGGACCCAAACGTGGATCCTCTGAAACAGCAGTAAGCACTCTTAACCACTGAACCATTCTTCAGCCCGATCCAACTCCTCCTCCTCACCCCCATCCTACCCCTCTTCCTCCTCCCCTTCCTCTTCTCACTCCTCCTCTCCCTCTCCCTCTTCTCCTCTCCCTCTCCTCCTCCTCCTCCTCCTCCTCCCTCCCTCCTCCCTCCCCCTCCTCCCTCCTTCCTCCTCCTCTTCTCCTCCTCCCTCTCCTTCTCCCTCCTCTCCCCTCCTCTTCCTTCCTCCCCCTCCTCCTCCCCCTCCTCCTCTTTTTCCTCCTCCTCCCTCTCTCCTCCTACCCCTCTCCTCCCCTCCGCCGCCTCCTCTTCCTCCTCCCTCCTCCTCCTCCTCCTTCTTCATAAAGAGATGGAGAGTTGAATGGATCACCTATGACTAAGCATTTTAGGATACCATGCCACAGGAACTGGGTTCCCTTGTGACCAATCCAGGACATTATATCCACATCAAAGAACAAGAAATGGTGACAACACCAAAGACTTTACTAGCCATTGCCTGAGGAACAAACCAAAATAATAACAGCATTTGTTGTAGCTGGTGATCAAAAAGCAAAGCTATTACTGGGCCTGGAATCAGGCTAGCATGCAGGATGGCGTACACCTTTAATTCCAGCACTGTGAAGCAGAGGAAGATGAATCTGTGAGTGCAAGGCCAACCTGGTCTACATAGCAAGCTCCAGCCAGGGATACATGAGATCTATATAATAAGATAAACGATAATAAGAATACAGGGTTAGAGATATGGCGCTGCCATTGACAGCATTGCGGACCAAGCTTTGTCCCCAGCTCCCTTCTTGGGAAGCTCACGACTGAGGCTAACTCCAGCTCCAGGGGTTCCTACACTCCCTTCTTGCCTCCAAATATGCCCATACTCACATGAGCATACCTACATACACACATAGACAGACAGACAATTTAAAAATAAAAACAAATGTTTAAAAAACAAACAAATACAGTTGTTTCTTGCCCCCAACCTTATTTAGTCTCTAGTTCCCAAAGTCGACTTTAGGTCGAAAACGAAGAAGAAAATATCCAGAAGTCAACAGTTTACAAGTTTCCTGATGATTTTTATTATTCATTTATTTGCGTGTTTGTTTTGTTGTGCACTTGCCGGGACATGGATGGTCAGAGGACAAGTCGTGGGCACGAGTTTTCTCCTTCCACTTCGTGGGTCCCAAGAGTTAAACTCAGGTCAGGCGTGGTGGCAAGTGCCTTTACCTGCTGAGCCATCCTATTGGTCTTTTATTTTTTGTGTGACAGGTTCTCATGCACCCTGTTAGCATTTCCTCTAGGCTCCGCCCAACAGTTACCTAGCAACAGCAGGTAGGTAGGTACAAGGCTCCCATATAAGAACTTATTAACGCATACATATCGTTCTCTACCTACTCCCTCCTCCCCTCCCCTCTCTCTCTCCCTCCTTCCCCCTCCCTCCACATATCCCAGCTGGCCTCTTCCTCCCTCTTTCTGCTTTTCTCTGCCTCTACCCCCTTCTCCAGGTCTCAATAAACTCCCTTTCATATTACGCCCGCCCTACGGCTTGATTGTTCATGGGACACCTTGGCAGGGTCTCTCATGCCTCTGTTTCATAAACTACAACACGCTAGGCTGACTTCGACCGAGCTATACAGAGGAGAACGATTTTCAACTCTTGGTCCTCCTGCCTTCGTCTAATACTCACACATCAATTACTTAGGAGCCATCTTGTTTGCCGGGTTGAGCAGTCTTGCTTTCAAACGCACCATAATCTGCTGAATGACTCTAACATGCAAAAATAATGACAATGGCAGCTCCATTACTATACATTGTTAAAATCGCTCTCTCTCTCTTTTTTTAATCATTTGGGATTTTTAAATTTTTATTTATGTGTGTGTATACATGGACACATGCATGCAGATGTACAGGTGCCCCTGAAGGTCAGAAGAGGGTGTTGGATTCCGGAGCTGGAATTACAGGCACTTGTGAGCCACCCAAGGGGGGTGCTGGGAGCTGAACCGGGGTCCTCTCCAAGTGCGGCACCTGCTCTCGATCACTAAAACCATCTCTCCAGCTCCTAGTCTCGGTTAGGCTCCTTAGGTTCATTCTGTACATAATTTATAAAAGTAAACGTTATTATAGGTATAGGAAAACTTCAGCTTCACACAGTATGAGGCTTCAAGAGTCGAAGAGGAGTCTTGGGATGCATTCTCCACAGGACATAAAGAGGACTGCAGTATTAATCCTTCAGCCTAACAATCCGGAGTTCTTTAAATCCAAACCTCTACACTACAGAAAGACTACAACTTTACTACAATGTGTATGGTTTTTTTTCTTTTAAAGATTTATTTTATTTATCTCATGTATGTGAGTGAGTTCACTGTAGCTGTCTTCATGCACACCAGAAGAGGGCATCAGATCCAGTTACAGATGGTTGTGAGCCACCATGTGGGTGCTGGGAATTGAACTCAGAACCTCTGGAAAAGCAGTCAGTGCTCTTAACCACTGAGCCATCTCACCAGCCCCTACAACTTATATTCTTTTCACAGTCACATTTAGGTATACTTTTCATCTGTTGTGTTTCAATTTTGACCCAAGTTGTTTTGTTTTGGGGGTTTGTTGTTGCCATTGGCATTTATCTATTTGTTTGTTTGTTTCTCTCTTTGCATAGCCTAGCCTGGCCTTGAACTCTCGACCTCCGCCTCCCAGGGATCAGATTACAGGCATGTACAGGATAATGCCTGGCTAACCCGGCGGTTTGTTTGTTTGTTCCAGTGTTGTTTTGTTGCTCAGCGATGTTTTTTTTTTTTTTTTTTTTTTGACATAGTGTTAGTCCAGACTGTGAACTGGCTATATAGTCAAGGGTAATTTTGAACTCTTGATCCTAATAAGTCTGCCTCTACCTTCCAAATTCCCATATTATAGGCATATACCAGCATATCCAGTTTGATACACACACACACACACACACACACACACACACACACACACACACATTCCTGCTCGGTAGCCCCAGTCCCTTGCTCCTCCTGCCTCAGCCTCCAGCAGGGCTGGGATCACAGGCCTGCCTCACCACACCCAGTTCTGGAACCCCACCCTCCATTTGGTTTTGGCTTCTTGTTTGCTTGACAGAGCTACACTGTGTAGTCTAGGCTGCCTGTAACCTTCCAGCTATGGGGATTACACCACACCCTTTTAATACTTTAAGATTCTCTTCATTTCATCCCCTTTCTCCTTAATTTACAATTTCTTCCTGTTCTTTACATGTCTGTTATAGTGCCTACCTTTTCAGCAATTTTTTTTTATTCCTGGTTTCTACATATTTTGCTTGCTTTAAGACAGTGTACCATCTACCAAGTTCTCAATAAATACTTAAGCGTTGTTCTGTTTTAGTTTTTTTAAGGTTACATTTCATAAGTGTATTTTGTGTTGCCTGCGACCATGTGGAGGGGTATGCAAGCCAGGGTGCTCACTTGTGCAGAGGTCAGAGGATAATTTGCAGGAGTCAGTTCTTTCTTTCCACCTTGTGGGTTTTGGGGGGAACATTTTTACAATCCGAGTTATCCTATCTGCACTATTTTGTGTGACATTTTTTTTTCTTTTGTGGAGTCAGACTCTCTTGTGGCCTTGTGTGGTCTCGACCATGCCACATAGCTGAGGCTGAACTCGAACTGTTGTTGCGCCTGTCTCTGCCTTCCAAGTGTAGATTTACAAGTATGCACAGGTATACCTGCCTTGTTTGTTTTGGAGACAGGATCTCGCTCTGGAACTCTGAGCTGTCCTTGAACTCTTTATTCTCCTAGCCTCCCGTTCTGTATTTCCCTCATCCTGCCCATCACCACCCCTTGACTGATGTTTTCCACATCACTCCACCTAACTTCTTCATAAACTCTAAAGGTCGTGCATCCACCGCTCACCTTTTTCCCGCCTTTTTCCCCCCACAAATGCTCCAAAACTCGAGACCCTCATTGTCCTCTACCCCCTCCGTTCCCATCCTCCAATCAACCCACCAAGACAGCCTTGTTACCATGACGACCGAGCTTTTGCAAAGCTGAAGTCAAGGACCTGGTTGCCATGGTTTCCGCTTCTCCGCCTCCAGCCCCGCCCGCGCGCCGGATGAGATGGGGGGGGGGGCGCTGCAGAGTTAGCGCCTGCGCAATGAGACCGCGCATGGAGCCGGCGAGGCCTTGGGGCGGAGCTTCAAGCGGAGAGGGAGGGAAAAGAAAAGAATCCGACTGGGAGTGGAGCTGGCTTCTACGGTGGCCGGAGAGGGACGCACCGGGCCGGAGGCTGCAGGATGGTAGGCTGTGAGGAGAGGGAGGGGACGGGGATCCGAGGGGCGTGGGCTGTACCTGCGGGGGTCAGGAGGGGGGCTGCCCTTTGTGGGAGTCGCCCTGTCTTCCCTGTGGTCCGCTAAGGATTCACTTCCCGGAGCTGCTAGAGAGAGCTGACCTCGGAAGCTGGAAATGGCACTAGGGACAGGGGTGGGGAGGAGTCTTGTTGGGAGAGAGGGGACTAGGGTTGAATGGTGGCGGGACTGTCCCAAGCCTGGAGAAGCGCTCGGGACTCTGGGTTCGGTCCTAAAGACCCTCCAGTCACTGCGCAGGGAAGACACGAGGTTGGGGCGCTGGGGTCACTCGGGATGGGTGCAGGTCGCCGAATCCCTCCCCATGAGGCCCACGCTGGAGCAGGGCCCTTGGAGAGCTCGGCGTGGGAGGGGACAGTTTCCGGGTCTCTGGAGTGAACCTCCTGTCTCGGTTCCTTGACAGAACTCGCTCGGAGTTCTAGCTCAGGTGGGCACTAGGGTTTGCAGTCGGGGCACCTAGGTAGGCTCTGGAAGACTCCCTGACTTTGGCAATTCCAGTCCTCCACCCTCTCCAGTGCATTTTCTTTTCCGGAACCCAGGCCTTCCGTCTTCCTGCTGTAGCTGTCACCTCCTTTTCTTAGCTGCACAAGGCTCCCTCAGTTCTTCGCCTTCCCTGTTCTTCCACCAACAATACTTCCTAGTTTCTGGGGTGTTTGTTTCTTTTAACTTAACCTGCTAAACTGGAAATGTGGTACACACACAGATATCCCAACCCAGCCATGTTCTCAGATCTGTTTGCTGGGAATTGAGTTCAGGATATGGACTCGGGGGAAAAAAAACTAGGTCCATGCGGGAAGCAAGCAACTCTGCTTGCTATTTATTCCACAGACATTCTCTAGGCGAGCCCTCCTGGGTGACTGGGTCCTGTCTGAGGGACTCAGTGATCAGTCACCTGACGTCTCGGAGGAAAGGTCAGGCCTTACAGTGCACACCTGTAACCTGGCATTCAGGAAGGAGAAGCAAGGGGGATCAGAAAACCAAGGGCAGCCTTGGCTAACTAGGGAATTGAGGTCAGCCTGTGCTACATGAAACATTGTCTCAAAAAAGAAAGAGAAAAGAGGGCCAGAGAGATGGCTCGGCTTGTACAGGTGGCTGATAACCTGAGATCATTCCCAAGAACCCATGTGGTGGAAGGAGCCAACTGACTCCACAAAGTTCTCCTCAGACCTCTACATATGGGTGGTGGCACGTGGGTGCCCCACACATACATGTAAAATAGTATAAAATAACACTTTAGAAAAACTGGAAAGAAAAAGCCGTACTGGGAACTAAATGTGTAGACAGCAGAGGGAAATGGAGGGCAAGATCTGAATACCCCTGTGCCAAGTGCAGGTCTATGAGTGTACAGTATACAGTGAAGAATATCAACAAGCATGGGACTGGCACAAGAGGCCATATCAAATCAGGGCATCTGAAGGCTTATGGCAGGATGGGGTAGTGACCCAACATCTGTGAGACACGGGGTCTAGAGGAACACACATAGACTGTTGTCTGTTGGCATCAGCTATTCACGAGGCTAGGCATTTTCCCCATGGAAAGCAAGGTTAGGAAACAGAAGGTTAGGGGGAAATAGCAGCACCTAGCATGGTGCAGGTCATACTGTGTGCCCTCATAAATTAACTTATTTAAGAATTCCTTAAGGGAAGAGGGGTGGGTGGAGAGATGGCTCAGTGTTAAGAGCACTTTCCATTCTTCCAGAAGACCGACCATGTCAGGCAGTCACAAGTTTCCATAACTCCAGATCCAGCGGATCTGATACCTCTGGCCTCCATGGGTGCCTGCACTCATGTATACAAACCCACTCTGTAGATGCATGCACACTTACACCGAATTAAAAATAATATAAATGTGTTGGAGAGATGGCTCAGTAGTTTAGAGCATGTTGCTCTTGCAGAGGACCTGAGTCTGATTCCATCACCCACATGGTGGCGCACAGCCATCTATAACTCTGGTTCTGGGGGATTCAACAGGCATTGCATGTGCCACACATACATGTGTGCCCATAAGTATCATACACAGAACATAAATCTTTAATAATAGTAGCAAATCTTAAAAGACCTCCATAAGGAAGTACTCTTTCTAGCTTGTGGATAAAGAAACTGGGATTCAATAACTACTTAATATTTTTCAAAGCCAGTAAGACAGCTCAGTGGGTAAAGGCACCTGCTGCCAAGCCTGAGTATCAGAATTTGATCCCTGTAGCTCACACAGTAGGACCAGAGAACCAGCTCTCCAAAGTTGTCCTCTGACCTATACTCACACACAAATAAGTGTTATAAAAATGTTTTTACATTAATTTTATCATATGTGTGTGGGTGAGCAAGCTACATCATGATCGTGGAGAGAGGACAGTTTGTGGGTGTTGGTTCTCTCCTGCAATGTGGGTCACAGGTAACCTGGGTCATCAGGCTTGGTACTAAACACCTTAACTGATTTAGCTATCTTGCTGGCCCAGTATAAATTAATTTCCCCGAGGCTATACTCAAGCTAATAGAGCCAGTATTTGAACCCAAATCCCAGGCATAAGATCTTTGACTTTCCCCAGGAAAAACACTCCTTCTTATGGGGATACCAACCCCCTTCTCTGCTCCTCAGCTCTGGTCCTTCCTCCCTTGCAGATGCGATTTATGCTACTGTTCAGCCGGCAGGGAAAACTTCGGCTACAGAAGTGGTACCTGGCCACCTCAGACAAGGAGAGGAAGAAAATGGTCCGGGAACTTATGCAAGTCGTCCTGGCTCGAAAGCCCAAAATGTGCAGCTTCCTGGAGTGGAGGGACCTCAAAGTTGTCTATAAGAGGTGACATTCCCTCCCTTTATTTTTAGATGCACATGAATTGCCCTGGAGTTCACTGTGGGTTAAGACGGCTGAGAAATGACTCTCTGTGTAATCAGGGAGGGTGAGGAGCAGAGGTATCTACTGGTTGGTCATGAATGCCTGCTTCCTTCACTTCCCTAGTTCATCTTGAAATTGTTGTTCCAACCGGGGATGGACCGCTGTTCACAGAGTGTTTGGCTCACATGCACAAGGCCTGGGTTCAATCCCCAGCACAACATAAACCAGGTGTGAGAGCACACGCTTGTAGTCCTAGCAGCACTTAGGAAATGGAGGAAGGAGGCTCAGAAGCTGGGCCTCTTGGCTGCGTAGTGACTCTGAGGCCAGTGCGTAGTCACTAAAAAAAAAAAAAAAAAAGGAAGGAAGGAAGGAAGAAAAGAAAAAAGAAAGAAAGATAGTTAAAAACAAGAGGAAGAAGCCCATAGATCTCTCTGCTTTCCATAGTCTGCTTTCCATAGTCTGGTCTACAATGTAACAAGTTCCAGGCCAACTAGAGATGCACAGTGAGATTATGTCTCAAAAATAAAAACGAAGAAATTACTGTTTCCTGCTTTGTTTTCTGACATGGCCTCTTGCACACACCCTGAAGACTCACCTGCCCACCAGTGTGTAACCCTGCCAGTGTCTCATCTGCCATACTGAACACCACACCCACTTTCCCAAACACAACCCTTCTGCTTCCTTGGGTTCTGAGCCCCTAAACTGGCTCTGATTTACACTGAAGCCAACCAAGTGGGTCAGAGAGCAGAAAGGAGAGGAAACCCATGTTGTGTTTCTAAAGTGTGCTTATGGAAACAGTGTTAATTGTTGTCCCCTCGGGGGCCACAGTGTCAGGGTACAGTTGGAGGACCTCTGGCCCATGGGCAGGTTGAGCCTGGAGCTCGAGGGTCCCGAAGCCAGCACCTAACTGTCTCACGGGCTTCCTCCTCAGATATGCCAGTCTCTATTTCTGCTGCGCCATCGAAGGCCAGGACAACGAGCTGATCACACTGGAGCTGATCCACCGATACGTAGAGCTCTTGGACAAGTACTTCGGCAGCGTGAGTCTCCCCACGAGCCCCCCATTCCCATGGCCAAGGGATTCCATCTTCCTGCCTGGAAGTCTCAGTGGGAAGGTGGTGTTAGGGTACAGGAACTGAAATTAATCTTCCCCTTTAAGCTCTAAGCCTATTAGCTATGGTCCTTAATCAGCTTGGGCGTCTACCTCAGTCAGTAGAGCTCTGGCATGAGCTGGAACAGGAGGCAGTAGAGGAAAACTAGCATTGGGTAGAGGCAGAGACCAAGTGAGTGTATCCACATGTGCACTGAGAGACCAGAGGACAAACTCCTGTTTGGTCATCAGATGCCCTCTGCTCCTTGATGGAGCTTGCTTCCTTCCTTCCTTCTTTCTTTTTTTTTTATCTATTATTTTTTTTTTTTTTTGAGTCTCACTATGAGTTTGTATAGATGGCTCAGCAGTTAAGAGCTCTGAGTGCTTTTGCGCCAAAGGACGAGGACCGGGTTCGATTCCCAGTACCTACAACTCCAGTAACTGTAGCTCCAGGAGATCCAACCCCACCACTGACATATATACAGACAAACCCCAATGCACATAAAAGAAAAATAGATAAATTACTCTTGAGGATACTATGTAGCTCTGGCTGGCCTACAGCTTGCTATGCAGGCCAGGCTGGGCTCTAGCTCCCAGTAGATCTGTCTGCCTCTGCCTTTTGAGTGATCGGATCGAAGGCATGTGTCAAAAGTTCATTTTTATTTTGTTTTTAGTTATATGTGCATGTGTCTAGGTGCGTGCATATGAGTGCTGGCACCTACAGAGGGCAAAAGAGAAGAGGCAGTAGGCTTGCCTGGGGCTGGAGTCACAGGTGCTTCTCAGCCTCCTCACATAGGTGTGTGGAATTGGACTCAGGTCCTCCTGAGCCATCCCTCCAACTCCCACCTTGGTTTGGGTTTTGCTTATTGTTTTTGTGAGATGTTTATTTGTTTAGTGTTCTGTTTTGTTAGTTGGCCTGGAACTCCTCTGTTCAGCCCCCTCCCCGTCCTGAGATTACAGATAAGTACAACAGCTTTGTGGAGCGAGCTGAGCTCCCTTCCACCTTCCTAGGGAGTTGAACTCTGAACTCTGGTTTTCGGGCTTATGATAACAGTGCCTTTATCTGTGGTCAGTCTACCCAGCCCTCTTTTTCCTTTTGGTTTTCCAGACAGGGTTACCCTGTGCAGCCCGGGCTGTCTGGAGCTCACTCTGTAGACCAGGCTAGCCTCCAACTCAGACTTCTACCTGCCTCTGCCTCCCGAGTGCTGGGATTAAAAGTGTGCACCGCCACCTCCCAGTTCCTTTTTGTTTTTAAGACAGGCTGGGCAGTGATGGCGCACGCCTTTAATCCCAGCACTTGGGAGGCAGAGACAGGCGGATTTCTGAGTTCGAGGCCAGCCTGGTCTACAGAGTGAGTTCCAGGACAGCCAGAGCTATACAGAGAAACCCTGTCTTGAAAAACCATAAAAAAAAAAAAAAAAAAAGACAGAGGAGCACGTGTGCATTGTAAGCTGGTCTCCAGCTCACAGTGCAGCTGAGGATAACCTTGTACCTCTCAGTCTCTGCCTGTGGTCTGGGGGTCACAGGCGTGACCACCACGCCCAGTTTATTTGGTGCTGGGGCTGACCCATTGTAAGCAAGTGTCTTAGTCACTGCTCTACAGCTATGAAAAGGCACCACGACCAAGGCGACTGTTGTAAGGAAAAGGATTTAATTGGGGGCTTGCTTTATAGTTTCAGAGGTTTGGTCCATCGTCATCATGGGGGGACATAGTGGCATGTAGACAGGGGCTAGAGAAGTAGCTGACAGCTACTTCCTGATCCATAAAGAGGTAGATAGGGAAGCGGGGAGGGAAAGAGAGAGGGAGGGAGAGACAAGGGGAGGGAGCGAGAAGAGGGGGAGAGAGAGGGAGAGAGAAAGAGACTGACTCTGATTCTGGGTTTGGCTTGAGTTTTTGCAACCTCAAAGCCCACCCCTACAGACACACCTCCTCCAGAAGTCCACACCTGTTAACCCTGATAATCCTTTCCAACAGTCCTCTCCCCGTGACTAAGCATTCAAATAAGCCTATGGGGGGCATTTTCCCATTCTTATTTATTTATTTATAGCCCAAATGTTGCCCCGCAGTCCCTCCTCCCATCCCTCCTCCCCCGCTCCTCTGAGAGGGTGGCACATCCCTGGCACATCAAGTCTCTGCAGGATTAGGCGCAATCTCTCCCACTGAGGCCAGACAAGGCAGCCCTATTAGGGAGCATATTTCACAGTCAGGCTACAGCTTACAGAGGAGAGAGCCTCTGCTCCAGGTGTTGAAGGACCCACACTGAGACTGAGCTGCACACGTGCCGTGGTCGAGCCTGTGTATGCTCGTTGGTGGCTCAGTCTGAGAGCTCTCAGGGTTCAGGTTAGTTGACTCTGTTGTACTGTCTGCGGAGTTCCTTCCCCTTCAGGGCCTTCAATCCTTCCCCCATCTCTTCCACAAGAGTCCGGGCATCCGTCCAGTGTTTGGCTGTGGGTATCTGCGTGTGTTTCAGTCAGCTGCTATGAGGGCCATTCTTAGTCACACCAGCCAAGCCAGCATTCAGCCAACCAACCAAGGGTACCTTCTCAGCCTGAGTTAGCCATCTTCTGCTTCAGCTCCTTAAAGAACTGAGAAAAGAAACCTCTAGCACCCCACATGCCTTATGGGGTTTTCTGGTTTGCTCTTCAGTCTGAGGAGTTGACACTATCATCTCCTTCTCTGGATGGGGAAACCTAGGCTCAGAGACATCCCATGATATGCACAACAAATTGCATATTAACGGAGGTCACCTTGGGTCTTCTGAAGCAAAGACCATGGTGTTCTCCTCTGCCCCAGAGTGTCTAGGTTAGAGGCTAGCCCAGGGTGTGGCAGAAACCATATTGGATATTTTAAGAGGAACCACAGACTTGTAACTCCTGATCCAGAAGGTGGGGCACTGAAAGCAGGAGCAGGCGTGGGGGCCTGTGCCTGTAATCTCTGCACTGAGCCTGAGGCAGGAGGATTGGGCCTCAAGGACAGCCCGCAGGAAAAGCCACAGCACTGAAGACTGCAGCCCAGGAGAGTCGGAGACTCACCAAGGAGCTCGCTGTGGGGCTGAGGACGTGCTTCAGTTGGTTGAGTGCTTACCTTGCGTGCCCAGAGCCGTGCACCACAGAGAATGTGTGAAGGCACATGCTGATAATTCCAGCATTTGAGAGGCAGAGGCAGGAGGATGGGTTCAAGGACAGATTCAGCTGTATAGGGGACTGAGGGGCAGTCTGGAGTACACGAGGCTCTGTCAGGGGCGTGAAGAGGAGGGAGGCTGGGGGTACCTTGATGCTCAGCTCTGCCTTCTCCCCCATGTCCCAGGTATGTGAGTTGGACATCATCTTCAACTTTGAGAAAGCCTACTTTATCCTGGATGAGTTTCTGATGGGTGGGGACGTCCAGGACACCTCCAAGAAGAGTGTGCTCAAGGCGATCGAGCAGGCTGACCTGCTGCAGGAGGTACGAGCCAGGGACAGTGAGGAGGAGGAGGAGGAGGAGTACTGTGGCCGAGGGGATTCCCCGCCCCTCGGACACCCTGCCCGTCGACGAGTGGGCCCCCCTCCCTGTGGCGTCTGGCCCCCATCACGCCCTGCTGTCTAATTTGTCCTGAGTCCTGAACCCATGGAGCAGGAGGTGGTGGGCCGCTCACCCACTACAGACGTCCCCTCTTTCGTTCCAAGCTGTAGCTCTTCCTGAGACCCAAGGCGTCTGTCTCATTCTGGCCTAGTCTCCTTTGACTTAGTGATTCTCTTGATGGTAAGGGTTGTTTAGAGAGTTGGAGACTGGTTCATAGTAGATAAGTCTTTTCTTCCTTGATATCTGTCTGTCTATGTGTCTATCATCTATCTATCTATCTATCTATCTATCTATCTATCTATCTATCTATCTATCTATCTATCCTGTCTGTCTATGTATCTGTCTGTCTGTCTCTCTGTCTGTCTATATTTCTCCCTCCATGTCTCTCTCTCTCTCTCTGAAGGAACCTCCCTGATCCTACTTTGCACGTCTGTCTGTAACAGGAGGGGTCTGTGTATGTCTACATGTGGGTAGAGGCCATTGGCTGGAATTGGTGTCTCCTCAGTCATGCCCACCTTATCTTCTCAGTCTCTTGTTCAGCCTGGAGCTCGTGCGTTCAACCATGCTGGTCGGCCACCGAGCTTCAGGGGTCTGCCCGTCTCGACTCTGTCCCACAAGCACTTGAATTAAAGACCCAAGCCTCCACTCCAGGCTTCTCTGGGGTTGCTGGGGATTCAGACTCAGGTCTCCATGCTTACATGACAGATACGTGTCATATAATGACTGAGCAGCCCCACCCAATCCTCCCTTTTAACAACATGTATACACACATACACACACCCCCTTTGCTCCGGAACTAACATCTGTGGGGACGTGGGGCTGGCCTGGAGGGTGTCTGTCAGTGCTCGCTGCTGTCTGGCATCCCTACCCTCTCTCCATCCCTGCTTGTCCCCTCTGCTGTGCTACTGCTGAGCCTTGGTGCAGGGAGATGAGTCACCAGGACTCCGCAGTGACAAGCAAGCCAGCTCGAGCCGATTCTGAGGACGGGGAGAGATGGGGGTCCATGAGGGAGGTCAGCCGTATAGGGGGAAAAATGGCAGAAGCAAACGGAGGTCACTCCACTGGTTCGGCTTCCCTTCATTCCCTGTCACACACATATGCACATGGACGCCTGTGCGTCCCCTGGGTACTAGACACTAGTGACTCATCACTCTGAAGTCTACCTTTCCTTCCCTTAGGAGTCTGGTACCAATGGCTTACTGGCTTCCCACTCTGAGAGGCATGGGCCGAGTGTCCCCACTACCTACCCCTGGAAATCAGGGTTCCTCCTGCCCCAGCTTCCTGCCTCTTACACATGGGTTCCGAGGCTGCTCCCCTGCTCCCCAAGTTCCTAGCTTTAGATTCTGGGTGATGACAAACTTGGCTCCTCTACCCTCCTTGCCACTGTGGGTGCTGGGAATGGTGTCATGAGGCCCGTGAGGCACCCTCCCCCCCAGGGCTTACAGCGCCCCAGCCTTGGGCTCATACAGCTTCTCTCCCCCCCCCCCCATGTGTGTCTGTGCTTCCCCTGACTCTGATTCCTTCATCTCACCCACCCTGTCTACCCCTCCTGGTGTCTCTGCGTCACGCCTGTCTGTCTCAGGAGGATGAGTCGCCGCGAAGTGTCCTGGAGGAGATGGGCCTGGCATAGCCCCGTCAGCCAGCGGGGGGGCCCGTGGAAACGGGGAAGCCAAGACAAGAGACAGCACTTGGGGGCTGTTTCTCTCACTCTCTCCTCAGACCCTTTCTCTTGGAGGGACCCGGCTGCTTTTCCTCACGTACTCTAGAAGGAGCTGAGGCCCGGCCCTTCATACAAACATTCCCTCCCTCCAAATCTTCCTTCTCCCCTCCACCCTCTACCATTCCCAGTGAAGGCTTTAGGAGCTAGAAGGGAGGAAAAGGTGACCTGGATGGGGGTGCTCAGCGACTGTCATTTCCTTCCTTTGAAGAAGCAATGTTAACCCCTGCCATCCTTCGTCCTCCCCATGTCCTGTATGGCTGTAAATATATAAATACGTCAGGTTAAAGGGAAAAGGTTTCCAGGGCTCTTTTCTCCCCTTTGCCCCCAAACCTACCTCCATCCCTCCCTGTAACCAGCCAGGGCAGCTCTGCCTGGGAGGGGCTTTCTCCTCTCCAGTCCCCACTTCCTCCTGGGCTCAGTGTCCAGCCAGAGCTGGGAAGGAGCCACAGAGTTAATGTTTTTCTAACCTTGCTACTTGCGGGGAAGGGGAGGTTGGGGGAAGGGCCCGCTTTCTGGGACACTGACCCTGTCCCATTCCTCCACTCCACATTGTGGGTACGGCAGGAGCCAAGCGGGTGGGGTGGGCCAAGTGGCTGCCTTTATTTCCTTTCTTCTGAAATAAAAGGAAAAAGTGTTTCTGGACTTGGCTTGCCTCTGGCTTTGTTGGAGAAGACGGATATGCACCCCGAGGTCAAGGGCAGCTTCCTGCTAATGTCTTCCTGGGAGCTGGGTCATTGTACTTGGGAAGAAAAACTAAAAATAGAAGATGCCCAGCTGAATGTCGGATAGACAACAGGTTTTGTTGTTTTGGGGATGGTGGTGGTGTTGTCTTTGTTGTTTTCTTTTATGTGCTAGGATAATCAAGCCCAAGGCTTATACATTCAGGCAAATACTACCGACTGAGATGCAAGCCCTCTGTTGTTCAGTCTTGCTTTGTGAGACAGAATTTCACTTGGATAGCTCTGAGTGACCTGGAATTCAGGGGTGTTCCTGCTACCCCTACCTTCCAGGTACTGGGATGACAAGCTTGTGCCAGCCACATGCCAACCCAAGAAATTCCTCACGCCCTGGTTGATGGACAGCTTCACATGTGCTGGATAAGCACTGGCCCAACCGAGCCCATGTGCCCAGCCATGGCAGTCCTTTGTGTATTTTGTCGTACTAGGGATCAGAACCCAGGAACTCTTGCATTCCAGGTCAGTTCTCTATCACTAAGCCACGCCACAGCCACAGCCACAGCCCCAACAGATGAGTTAACAAGAGTGGCCCATGCAC